>JALIZH010015609.1:0-59967 GCA_030522465.1 Rhipicephalus appendiculatus
GTGGCTGATGACGATGAAGAATTATGGCTGAGCTCCATTTAAATCATTAATCCCTGCAAACATTCGTCTAGTGCGATTGATATGGGCGCCATGTCATCTTGGTATATTTTTAAATGAGAAGGCTGACTCACACGCGCGAGCATCCCTTGATGGTCCGATTTTGCCTCTTACAGCTTATGTGGCAGCGGCGAGGTTCAGGAAATTTTCTCTTTTGAGGACTCATTCAAGATTACTATACCGAATCCAGAATTCTCGCACTTGCACTTCTCATGAAATAATAAATGGTGTCCCACGCGTAAAATGGAAGTCTCCATAACTAAATTATGATGCCGTATACCACCACTTAATTGCTACTTAAACAGGTCTGGTCTGGTGCCATCCCCTTTCTGCATGCTCTAGCTGCAACGAACCTGAAAATATCTACCCTTTCCTACTAATATTTATTTATTTATTTATTTATTCACAAAACCCCCCCACAGACTCCAGCAGGAGTATTGTGTGAGGGGGAGGGGGGGGGGGGAATTATACAGTGTACAAGATCACATGAGTAGAAGCATAAAAACACGATTATACATTTTATGGTACGTAAAACTATAAAATAACGTTATATAATTATTAGCGAAAGCAAACGTGACATTCAACTAAAAAAACATAATGCACAGGAACTCGTTTGTAAGGGTACATCAAATAACTATAACAATTATACAATAGTTAGCGATGAGCGCGTATATCATTCAATGGAAGGTAGAAGCCATTAGTCATGAAAAATGGTGGTTACTTCGTGACGAAACCATGCAGGGTCATGAATGTTGACGATATTATCGGGAAGACCATTCCATATTTCAAGTGCTACTGGCAATGCTGATGAGTTGAATGCGTTAGTGCGTCCGAATATGCGTTTGAAGGAACGGTTATTGTGCAAGCGGCGAGACGTTCGTGTCGGTTGGGAAAGAGGGGGAGGGTGGTTACGTGCTCGCCGGATGCTGTTTTGTGAAATAAGCAGATCAAAGCGATCTTTCTGCGGGAATCTAAGGAAGGCAATGATAGTGATGATTTAATGTGAGTGATACTCGACTGTCGGCTGTAATTTTTAGCAATGAAGCGGGCAGCGCGGTTTTTGAACCCGTTCGAAGGCGTTGTTTAGGTAGGCCTGATGAGGTGACCAAATTGATGAGGCAAATCTAAGTTGAGGACGAACGAATGTTAGATATGCAAGTGATTTGGTCGATGTTGTAGCGTCGTTAGGGTTAGGTTTAAGGTAGCCGAGAGTGCGGGATGCCTGTGCTGAAATTTTATGTATATGCGTGGTCCATGACAGTGTGGGTGAAAGATGCACGCCAAGGTATTTGTAGGATGATGTGCGTGTTACATGACAGTTATTAATGGTATAGTTGAAGAGTGAATAGGATTTTTTGCGGGTGAAGGTCATTAGCTTACACTTGTCGGTATTAAGTGTCATTCGCCAGCGTGAACACCAATTAGTTATGTGATCTAGGTCTTCTTGAAGAGCGAGATGATCTGATGACGAAGTTATATTACGATAGATTACGTAATCGTCCGCGAAGAGTCGTATGTTAGAGGAGATATGCGATGCTAGGTCATTAATGTAAATTAGGAATAACAAGGGACCCAAAACGCTACCCTGGGGGACGCCGGAGGTTACATCAGTTAGCGGAGAAAAGAAAGAGTTAGTAAAGGTGTACTGCTTACGGAATGAAAGAAAGTTTCTGAGCCAGGTTAAAGTTAAGGAATCTAAATTTAGTGATGACAGTTTAGATATTAGACGACAATGTGGAACACGATCAAAAGCTTTAGAGAAATCGATGAATATGCAGTCAATATCGAGATACTTATCCATGGCCATGAACAAATCATTTGTGAATTCTATTAGCTGGGTGTCACAAGAAGGTCCTTTTCTGAATCCAAGTTGGTTTTGAAAAAAGAAATTGTTAGTTTCTAGGTGCTGGGCGACGTTAGAGGCAATGACATGCTCAAGCAGTTTGCATGGGACACTTGTTAGAGATATGGGGCGATAATTACCAACGTTAGATTTGTTGCCTGATTTGAATACGGGTATGATTTTGCCGATTTTCCATTGATGCGGTATTTCGCCCGTTGACAATGATTGTTTGAAGACGTGGGTAAGTATGATACTAGAAAATGTAATCGTCTGTTTAAGAAATTTAGTATTAATACCATCGACTCCTCCGCATGTTGATGTTTTGAGATTTTCAATGAGTGCTGAAATTCCGGCGCCGTTTCGTCGCCGTTTCAAAAATCAAAGGAAAAACTGTTTTAAAATTTTATTTAAAAAATTGGGGGACCCTTAATCTTCGCCTTTAAGAGTTGAACACGATAGCGATATCCTGTCCTGAGTGCCTACTTCAACCACTTAGTGCATACTAGAGCACTGCACGGGCCGGCTTTTTCCGGCCCGGGCCCGGCCCGGCCCGAAAGCGCCATGCTCAGGCCCGCCCGAGCCCGGCCCGGTGTTTTTAAATAGGGCCCGTACCCGGCCCGGGCCCGAAAGCTTTGGGCCCGGCCCGACCCGGCCCGGCCCATTTAAAAAAATTATTTTTTGAGCATAAACGAGGCGCTGTCCAATCTTCGCTTATAGTGAAGACACCAGCCACGCACAAGATAGTTCCTGGACAGTGTTGCGAGAACTTATGACAATGTCACGATTTTCACTGGTACTGTGTTTACCATCGGTTAATTACGCCCGTGACACTTTTGCGAAAGAATTGCAGGGGGGATATATGAGGAGGCACAGCTGGCTGTCCATGCACGCAGCGCTAACCAATGCAATGTTATTATTGCATTTCAAAGAACGACTACAACATACAGCGCCCACATAAAGTGGAAAAACAGCGGACATTTATAGTAGAGCTTACATTAATTGCTGACAAGCTGGGACTATTGAGTAAATAGAGCAGAACATATCCTGCAAACTTGGTTTATTGCGCAATGCAACGAGAGAGAGCAAAAAAACGTGCTCTAACTACTCCTGGGAGGGTTCGCCAGGCTGGGTCGCTTGTTCCGACTAAAGGAGGAAGAAAGTACACCTTTCTTGCATAACTTGTCACTCTCCTTAAACTCGACGTGTCCGAAAACAAATCGTGACGCGGGGGAGTCCAATAGTAAGGTCATATTACGGTTACCTAAAAATCTGTGGCAGGGCCAATTGAATATTTTTTCTTAATTTCCTTACATAAAATTAAAACGAATAAATCCATCAGTCAATGAAACGAACTTTTATTTCTCCCAAATATACATAAGAGGATGGTGGAGAAAGAGCCGCATAAACTATAGCTTAACAAACCTGAAACGTGCCGCTCGCGAGCAAGTCGCACTTACGAGAACACATACGAATGCCTAGGTGCGTGTGCGTGTAGGCGCGGGATGCCTTCTAGCGCGGCCTTAGTAGAATATTCTTGATCTTTAACGAAGATACCCCGATTCCCCCTCAGACGCCCGTAGGGTCCCGTAATTTGACTAACTCGATATAACGAAACAAATTTCGAGATCCGTCCCGATTTAACAAAACCTTTTTTTTTTTCGGAAAATGAGATAGAGAATTGATCATTCTTTGTCTATTTTTAGATAACGCCCCAAAAGTTATTGATTGCGAGCAACCGGCAACATCGCGGAACACCTTTGTCCAATTTAAACTGCGTGGCCATTGCTAACAAAACGCAAGCAAGCCAAGATCACCGACTTCTTTGCTGGGAAATAAATATGTTGTCACCTGTGGCCCTTATTGTTGAGGTAACAGAGAGAGAAGCAACTTTATTGAGAGAAGCAATTTTATTTTAAGCTAACAATTTTTGTTGCTTCATACACCCTGGAGGTGGCGGTCGTTTCCTAAGGCCGCTATTTCATTTTTCGCGCCTTTACGCTACGCAAATATGATGCCATGGTAGCTTTCCGGATGCCGCTGCACCATATAATCGAATGTACCGAATTAAGTAACCGCGAAATGCCGTCTTCGGTTTAACGAAGTTTTCGATTTAACGAAATAATTCGCGGCTCCCCTCAAATTCGTTAAATCGAGTTTTAACTGTATTTGTGTGTTGCAACAGAAAAGTCACTACAAAGCGCAAGATTAATACGAAAGCGCGCGTGGTAACGTACGGCACCTTAGCTCTGCGTCTTACAAAAGAGGCGCTCGGTAAGACAGCTGGTAAAGAAAGCAAAAATGCAAAAAGAAAGAAAAAAGTGTACAAGGCGCGAAACCAATACCCATTCACAGCAATTCAGTCGGACGTATTAAACCGGAAATGAGGAAATTAGTGACCTGACGAAACACGACGACATTCTGTCTACAAACTTAAAATGAGTGTCCTGGACTTTCCTTTCGCACTGTACATCTGTGATAGTAAAGGCTTTGTGACTGTAGTAGAGCGAAGAAAGCTTAAAAAACTACCCCATCTCCCGCTAAAGGGAACCATGTGTGGATGCGAAGCAGCGGGGAGATAATCAGCTTGAGCGGGAGGAACGTCGCCGCTCTCATTTCACGGCAGCGGTCCGGGCGCTCATCGCGGCGCTGCACAGGAGAGAGAATGAGGCGCGCGAGCTCCGTCATTTTCATACCGCGGAACTACCGTGGCGCCCCCCAGCGGAGTATGCAGCAGTCACACCACCTGTCGTGCGCGCCGCTCCGTAGAGGATTCCTAGAGGACAGGACGGGGGGACCGTAGGAGAGGAGAGAGAGGGGACGTGCATGCGCTGTGGGGGTGTGAGACACGGGAGCCGCTCCGTAGAGTAGATGGATTCATAGAGGAGAGAGGGGGGAGGGGACGCGCATGCGCTGTGGGGGTGTGGGACGCCGGAGCCGCTCCGTAGAGTAGAGGATTCCTAGAGGAGAGAGGGTGAGAGGACGCGCATGCGCTGTAGGGATGTGGGACGCGGGCGCCGCTCCATAGAGAAGATCATTCCTAGAGTAGAGAATGGGGGTGAGCGTAGGAGAGGATAGGGGGAGGGGACGCGCATGCGCTGTAGGGGGTGCGGGACGCGGGGGGCCGCTCCGTAGAGTAGAGGATTCCTAGAGGAGAGAAAGGGGGTGAGCGTAGGAGAGAGAGAGGGGGGGAGGGGACGCGCATGCGCTGTGGGACGCGGGAAGGGGGGGGACGGACTAAGCCCTCTCCAAACACATGCAAGCAAGATCAAGGAATGGGGTCAACCTGGGCGACAGACACCACCTGCCTAGCCATTGCTAAGCAGCCTCTCTGTGCTCTCGGTCATGACTCAAGGAATGGGGTCAACCTGGGCGACAGACACCACCTGCCTAGCCATTGCTAAGCAGCGTCTCTGTGCTCTCGGCCATGATTCTGATGACTGTGATAGTGGTTGACGGCCTTCATATTACTACAGTGTTCTGGTTCGCATAATGGGTGCTTCCCTACTTCATGAAAGTGGCCGGACGCGGGACGGGGGACGGGGGACGCGGGACGCGGGAGGGACGGACAGAGCCCCGAGCATAAGATGCTTCGCATCTAAAACTGCTAACTTACCTCAGAGTCAATTCCAGTTATGTCATCGACTGATGAAGTAGCTCTAGCAACTCATGAGGCTATGAAATCAAGCCCAGTTGAAGAGCCGGTGGTGCCGATGAACAGTGTAATCGATGTCAATAACGCTCGGTGACGCTGAGGTTTTCTTAATGTAACGAGCAGTTCATTTACAGAATTGCAGAACTACACTCGGCACCGTGGACTCTGGTTATCCACTTGGCCCCTTTTCAAATGTCGAGCCAGAGAGAGAGTGAGTTGATATTTCTGCAGGAATCACGTGACTCTCGTGAAGCGTGCGTCGATTGGCTTCCGTGATGAAGACGCTGCCGTGTGCGCCGTACAGTCGTCAGCAAGCTTAACGCGAACGCTCAGCGGGGTGTCCTGAAACAGTTTGATTGACGCTAGCGCCGCGTAGCTTTGGGTTCTGTTGCCTAGATGTGTTACCCATACATGCCGACATACTATCCAAGCATACCGAGGTATTATCTCGGCAACAGCGCCAAGCGCTTCGCGGCTGGCATCAGTCAAAGTAGTCCAGGTCCACGCGTCGGAGCGTTCATGTTAAGCTTGCTGACGACTGTACATATCACGCGTTCGGCGTTCGGCGCCGCTGCGGCGCCGTGGCTCGCCAACGGAGACGGGCGCCGTGGTGGCGCGGCGCCTACGCCTCCTCTCTCTGTCTATCCTCGGTCTTTTAAAATTCGTTGCGTTGGTTGCGTGTCTCGTAGTTTTGTGTTCGACCGAACATGCGTATCTTCGTAGTCGCGTTGACCAGTCTACAGAGTCACGAAGGCGGAAGCAGGCGCGGCGCACATGCGAGCGTAGCTGCATATTCGAAATGTTTCGCATGATACCGATGGGCACATCTTATATGCACTAATCTGGGCAGTACACCGTTGCTTCACACTTGCCGCAGTGCTGCTCAGCTATACCATTTCTTTTGATACACGGTACCCAAGTACGTGTTTCACTCAATATAATGGCCGGGAACATATATGAGACAATATCCAGAAATTATATGTAACATACCGACGGAGGCAAAATGCGCGACGTCTTGTATTGTGCGATTTCAGTGCACGCTAATGCACTTCAGGTGGTCTAAATTACCCGGAGCCTTCCACTGCAGCGTCTCAGATAGCCTGAATAGGTTCGGGACGCTAAATGCCCCAAAACAACAAAGCCAAACAGCATTACGCGCCATTGCCGACAGTGTATGAGAGTCGGGCCTGATACGGGCCTGACCTCCCAGGCCCGGCCCGGCCCGGGCCCGAAGCTCATGGGCCCGAGCCCGGCCCGGGCCCGATCTAACAATTACTTACCCGGCCCGACCCCGGCCCGCGGGCCGGGCCGGGCCCAGGCTTTCGGGCCGGCCCGGGCCCGTGCAGTGCCCTAGTGCATACTTGCTATGCACCCACTACGTCGTGTAAAGGGAATACGCGCAGTAAGGTGTGTGCCGTTTGTAATAGGTGGCCGGCTTTAAACTAGGAAATCGTTATGATAGTCACATATTCTGACGCCCGATGGCAATCTACGCTTGTACCACGCAATATTCCTGGGATATTACATGTTATATGGCGACGCCTATATAAAGGACGCTCGCACTTGCGAAGCATGAAAGTTATTTTCACTGCATTTCTAACCAGAGGAAGTTATTTTCAGTGTATTTTCAAGCGGAGGCGTGGCTGTGTGGTAGAACACCTGCTTTCCACGCAGACGGCCCGGGTTCGATCCTCACTCGGACCCCGAAATTTTTATTATTCATTTTATTTGCATCTTTCTCGATTTTTTGGTCACGGACAAGATGATGATTTTTCGCTCACAACCAACGACGCCGACACCGACGCCGACGCCGGAATTTCTGCGAAACGAGCTCTTTAACGCTATCGCGTTAAAAATTAGGAATTCCACTTAGTACTCCGAATATTCCGTCTTTTGGGGCTGCTTCATTGCAATTTAGCGACAGGAACGTCTGCGGGGCCTTATGCGAATTCCTGGGTGACACAAGGCGATTACCTTGCTAAGTCACTGATCAGCTCTCTTCCCAAACCAAGCTTAAATTCGGCATTTCATTATTACGCATCATTAATTTACCCTACTAAAGAATCATGTATTATGAATAATTTTAAGTCATTCCAAAAATCCTATTAATTTCTTTCTTTATTAGTTAAATTTTTCTTCGTGTCAGAAATTACCATATTCTATTAAAAACAAAAACAAAGAAATCACTTTTCTTTTTACCCTGCATAGCCCTTAATTTTTCACTTACATTAACCGCCGGCTTCTTGGTAATCCCCCCTTAGTGGGTAAGAGTCTAAACAGAGGTTCAAGCAAGCAAGCAAGCAAGCAAGCAAGCAAGCAAGCAAGCAAGCAAGCGAGACTAAAAGAGTATCTAGCTGAATTCTTCTTGCTTTGAACATTTCATTATCAATAACTTCTACTTTAAATCAATGTACTGACTATAGATTATACGTATAATAAAGTGCAGATGTCATTGGATAAATTCACCCATAACTCGGCAAATTCCTTCCATTGGTTATGAGCCATGTCCGGAGGAAAACACACTTCGCAGTGGGTGGGAAGCATTAACACACTTCCCATAACACTTCGCAAACACACTTCGCATAGCAACACTTCGCAGTGGGTGGGAAGCATTAAACCACACTGGGTGCGCAATTAATACTGTATGATGACTGGTTGTTATTCTTCTCTTCTGCCACACTATATTACATATTTTAACGTGATTCCTTGCCCGACATGACGCCTGTGTAGGGTCTCTTTGCAAATGAGCTTCAGGCACCACCGTGGCTCTATGGTAGAGTACTCGACTGCCACACAGAGAGCCGGTGTTCAAATCCCATTTGATCCTGGGTATTTCTTCTCCATTTATTTTCTCATGTCTATCGCTTACGCCACCAAGGTGGTAATGTGGGCACCTTGGTATTCCATGTTTATGAAGGGTAAGAGTGCACTGAAGATGAACACACAATGAAGCACACACACGCGCACACATATCGCTATGTGTGTGCGTGTGTGTGCCTTTATTGTGTGTTCGTCTTCAGTGCGCTCTTACCCTTCCTAAACGCTTACGCCACCGAAGGCACGGCAACGGCGATGGCGACGGGCTCAATGTAGGAATGGGCGCCTAAGAGCAGTGCTCTAATATTAAAGCCAGTTTCATGTCTGTGAAATGTCAGGAAACAGCGCAGCTGGCAAGCAAGCGCTACCACCTGGCGAGAGCAGATTGAGTACTTTCATCTTTCTACTTTCTCTCATCTTTCTTTCTTAATTTGTGTCTTTGTACATTTTTCTTAGTTTATCTATTTCCGTATTGCCCCTATACTCTTTATTTACCTGATTCGAACTCTCACATCACTTCTCCTCACACTCGGGTCTCTTTCACACCCCTTGCTATGCTATACTGTGCATGGCGCTACTATGGTTCGCCATTTTACCTCCTCCTTTCACTCTCCCTCACTCTCACATCTGTTCTCACCCTCGTTTCTCTTTCCTATTCCCCTGATAAACTATACTACAAAAGGTTCTACCATGATTTGCTCTTTACCATCCTTTTTTCCTTCCTCCTCATGTTCCCATTGATCCTCCTCACCATCACTTCTTTTTCCCACCCCATTGCTACATTGTACCATGATTGGCTGTCCTATGCTAAGAGCTGCTTGGCACATACCCGTCTTCGAACCTCCTCCTTTCCCTCCTGACTCTTACAACAGTTCATCTCACCATCAGTTTCCTTTCCCATTCCCGTGCTAAAGTATACTACGTAAGGCTGTGCTCCTTCTGAAACTGTACTATACGAGGACATGCCATACTCTAGCCTCTCCCCTCCTCCTTTATTTCCTCCTCACCATCATTTCCCTTTCAACCTTCTTTCTATACTACAGTAAGTAGAGTGGTGTACTGGGCGAGCTGGTATAGATTCATGGAGGGACTTAGCGCGGGGAAACAGCACATAAAGAAGACTCTAGATAGGCGCTGACTGAACACTGAAGTTTATTGAAAAGAAAACCCGCTTATTATAGTCGGCAGTGACGTCAGATCAAAACATCCAAAGACATGCCCTCTCGTGAACATACATGAACAAAATAAATAAGAAGAAACAAAAAAATTAACACTCGTGAAAAATTTAAACACTTAAGCGAACGTCACGAATAACTACTCACCGAAGGTTATCTAACAGGATTATCCAGAAGGCAAGCATACTCAGCATGCGACGAATGTAGCGAGAGGTGCCTCAAATGTCCGCAGTTGCCGCTCTGCCCATGCCATCGGTGTTCATGTGAAGTAGGCGTATATTGAGGCATCTTGACGTTTGGCCGACGTATTTCTTCCTGCATGACACCGGGATGACGTACACCACGTTGTCGACACACAGTACAAACGACTCCCTGTGCTTGATCTGGCAGCCGTCTTTTCTTTTGTTTTGTTTTGTTGTTCCCGCGCTGTAGAAATTTTCTTGACGATGAACTACCAACTCACCCAAACAATTACGTTATTCGGTGACTTTGGTGCTCTTTTTCGGTCTTTGAAATATTTGTATGTCATCTATGTAAGCATTACAAAATATTCCTAGGTGGGGCTTGAGTATATCGTTCATTGTCTTTTGGAACCAGGCCAGAGAATTCCTCCATCCAAGCGCTCGTATTGTGTCCTCTCCGTGTGTTCTGTCCTGTTCGCGCTGAAAAGTTTTTACAATGCTTTTGCTAAGTTCAGGCAGCAAATGGTGGAGAGCTGAGTCATGCGCATAGCTGTAGGGGCTGTCAAAGCTGTCCTCATCGGAACCCGCACACTGGCATGGAATATCCATGCAGCTACGTGAATACTGACTTGTAGGTAAGTACGCGTTAATCTTGCACACGTCATGTCTATTAGAGAGAGGCTTTCTTTCTCATGGCAGCATTGACTGTTCCTTTTCTACCATCGGCAAGAAATTCTTCAGGCATTGCAGAAGCTCTTCTAGGGTCCTCAGAGCTGTCAACGCAGCTTCTCTCCGAATCTCTCTAGATAACCCCTGCATCACGAGGTATAGGGCTCAGCACTGTTGAAATTTGGGCTTTTTGGTACATACTGAAGACGAGAAAAATAGCGCTGAATGAACGGGGACACAAGAAGAAGAGACATAGCGCCTGTGCTGTGTCTCTTCTTCTTGTGTCGCCGTTCATTCAGCGCTATTTTTCTCGTCTTCAGCATAGGGCTGTCTGCGAGGAGAGGTTAGGCTCCGCTACATGTTGCAGACGACGTTTCCCGAGGTAATCTTCGAGGGGAGACCGAGATTTGTATTGATAAGTTAACGCATCATCCCACCTTTACGTAGCACTGACTTGAAATGCAGCAAGGAAACTTGCTTTCTATTTCTCCCAACACAATCGTGTCTTGTCAAGAAGCTGCAAGTCATGCCATTTTTCGCGGTGGTATCAATATAACGACGCAAGTTTTGAATTTTATGATCATCTGATAGCCACTTATTCTTTTGCGATGCACATTTATAAAAACATTCATTGTTGAGGGCTTTGAGCACTTTCTACAAAAATATCCGGCTCCACCAGTTTTTGCATTATCGGAGCTGTGTTCACTGCATCAACGAGCATTTTTATTCCCTGTCTATGCTGTGTCATCTGTCGTTGCTGCTCTTCGATATTTTTCATGAAAAGGCTCACCATCTCTGTAGTAGTCTATTGCTAGAGTCGTGGACATCGCATAGTTTGAAGTAGAAGTTCTTCTAGTGCCTGCAGACTAAGGTCCACCTTCACGGATTCCATCTGAAGAAGCTCCTCGTGGCCCACAGCAGCTTTCTTCATCCCTTCGTCAGTCAAGGCTGCTGAACTCGCATGGCGAGGAAGGTCCGTTCTTGGCTCACCTTGAATTTGAAAATCCGTGAGGACGACACGCTGTGATGAGGTCTGATCAACGAAGACCTTGATCCACATGTTCGCCTTCGGCTGCACCAAAATTGTGTAGCGGTCCGAGGGTAAATAAATAGCACCATCGCATAACTTAGGCAAGGCGGGTGTCGTCCGCCATTTATAACTTTTATTGCGATAGCAATTATATGGACACTCTCGGCTGATTTTCGCCGTCGCCGTCTGCATGTCGACGCCGTCATTCCAGACCACCTTACGGGGGGTTTGAACCAGCGACCCCTCGCTTCGCAGCCTGCTAGCCAACACAGCCACACGTCATGCTCGTGCCAGTGATATAACGGCGAGCTATTCATATGCACCATTTGCCGCTCGCGGTACGCAGATCTCGGAACAGCTTGAGCGTGTTTTCTATCCACGACGCTTTTAGTTTCTTTCATATTGAAAACTGCCCTTGAGATGCGCACGAAAACGTGGCTCCCTTCTGTACCACTCATGATGTAGAATGAAACAAAAGAACACCGGGCACGCGTCAGACGCCACCGCGTGGCAGGAGACGCAGAGGGGGTCATTCCACGTGCCGCACTTTAAAAGAAAAAGAAGTATCAAACAGCGTCGAAAAGTCATATAATTATATAATCAATCCTTGGCCAATCCCCCTGAGTGGGTATGAGCCATGTCAGAGGCAACAGCAACAACAACGTCGGCTTCTGCACTGTGGACACTCGCAGCGCGTCGCTCAAATACAAATACGTAACAACTGCGACAGTTGTTAGTTCACGCTTGTCCTGTGTATACCTATGCGTCATTTTCGAGCGTCCTCCTTTGTGCTGCGGTGGCGCGTTGAAATTATCGAGCTGCTTGTCGTTCTTCGTGTGACAAACTAATTTCTTGCTATCGCATTCATTGCTTCGCCCTAGTGGCGAAACTGTGACTTTTTTTCCAACTTATTCGTTTTTTCTTCACTTCCGTTTATCTTATTATTCAGTTTTCCTTTTCAGTCTGCTTCACATCTTACGAACGCTGAATTCACCGCAGTTCAGTACCGCGCAGGCCCACGCCAAAAATGTATTTGGCTTACCTCCAAAACTGACCTTGCCCAACTGGAAAATTGTGTCGACCCATCTTCAAAACCGACTTAGCCCACCCCCCAATATACACTAGGACAACAACCGAAATTTAATTCGCCCAAGCACAGTAATTTGACAACTGAGTTCACCACGTTGAAAACCATGACAAAGCGATGGCCAAGCAGAAATTATAAATTCATGAAAAATGAGAGAAAAGAAATGGAAAGTCAGGCAAAATAATAACGAGATCGAAGTTCAGTAACATGTATCTGCACTAACAGTTTCTTTTGTGAACAAAAAGTGAAATAAAATAGATGATTGAAGCAATACTTAAGCAATGTTGTATATACTTGTAGTTTCTTTTCCTTTCCGTTCTTTGTACCTAAATACTGAACAGTGAATGCGCTCTTAAAGGTGGACAAGAAGACTCAAAAGTAGTGAAAGACCTCACATCCATATATATGATACCGCATTCCGAAGCCGATAAACGAAGGCGATTTGTCGTTTAATTTCACGCGTAAAAGAAACGATCGAGTGAAAGACGCGCAAATAGCTTCAAAGGATGCTCATGAATGGAATCTCCTATTGTGCCCAAAAAAAGACCCAAGGCACACGACTGAGTTCGGCCACTCGGCCATCTAAGATGAAAGGGTGTGGACGCGGAACGGGGGGGGAGCGGAGGGAAGTTGCAAACGCGCCACGCCGCGGGAGAAAGTTTCCAAGTGCTCCCGGTTCCGGCGAGAGCGCAGAGCAGACGACGAGCTCGCAGGCGGAGCCCGTTTTTTCGAGCGGCTCCACTCCGGCACCACGAGCTGACACCACCGCGCGGCTCGCAGTGGATATTGACGCCGCCTGAGCGCGTGGTCTTCACTGCAAAACTCCGGCACGCACGCCGCTCAAGCGTTATCCGAGTGAATGCCAAACTTCCTGGCATCGCAGCGACGCCACTGGGACAACGCAACGCCGAGTGCTTGTAGTCAGGCAACACCGCTGCTCTTCCGCTAATTGTTTCGTCTGCTACGCCTACATCGCCGAGTTGTGTCGTATGTGGTGTGGCAGCCGTGATAGCCGTGAGACCGTTCCCTCTGTCGCCTACTGTGCGCTTTAAGTGCTGTTTCATCCGTTGTTTATTTTGCGTCGCCACCCGTGTTCTTTGGACTAATCAACTATCAGCCGAAGTTTCAGGTAAGTGACGTTTGCTTACCAAACTGTAGGTTACGCCTGGAACAACTCCAGTATTTTTTTTTCCTTTTTATATACTATATATTAGTTCGGCAGCGCAATGCTGTTCCTGATAATTCCGGTAACATAATCATTTTTCATTATACAAGCCGTTGGCGTCTTTACCTCTTTTGCTTGTTTATTTCTTCATTAAGTAGCACGTGCGCGAATGAATTCTGCCGTCGAAGTTTTGGTGTAACACTTGCATATCGTAACAGTACCTACTCAACAGGACCAGAAAGGCTTTCTAGGGGGGGGGGGGGGGGGTATATTTTGCGGTGAACTGCTACAAAAAATACACGACGAATAATGAAAATTCATTCAGGTTCCCTTTGGTAAATCATATATAGCAAATTATATTTTGTGTCACGCACACTTTCTGCATACAGCAGACAAACGCGTCATGTGTATCATTCATTCACATGGTGATGGTTATAATTCAATGAGTTAAATAAGGCCAGCAGCCGAGGCCCCTAAATGCTTTACATATCCTTTTTTTTTTTTGCTGCTTAATAAGAAATTTTTGCTGCAAGCCACGCAAGATTCCTTATATGCGTTTATTGATATATTTAAACTTAGTTCGCGAACGCCTTTCTCCGATGTTTCACCCACGCGAAGTCCACAAATTATCCAAAAGCTGCTTATCAGGGAACAGGTTATCAGTGAACAGTGCACAAAACATCGGTAGCAAACATCTTAGGTTCGATGCAAGCATTGCTTGATTCACGAACAATCTGCAGTTAAGAGCTGCGCGTGGAGACTTTGGTGTGCAAAACGTAAACTGTTTATGCAAGATTCAGGAGCTAAACATGGCGATGATTGATGTTCATTTTACCGTATCTAAAAACGCTTTTGCCGCGACCGCTGATATAACGTTCTCCGTGGCGTACGCATGTTTTTGTTCAAGGTTGTGCCGTAAAGAAGCCGTACGCAATATTCATATATACTTCTTGAGAAAATATCCAAACTTCCGCTTTCAAGAACGTCGTATTTTAGCCCGCGTAAAGCGCAAATATATTGTTAAGATTAACGAAATCTTCTCTACGCAAACGCGCCATTTCCAAACACCGATTCTGCTTCACAACTTTACAGGCATAACAAGCGCGAGGTAATTACGCTTTAACAATTAAATGAAATTTGAGTATCTCGTGTGCTTTAGGAAAAGAGATGTTTCAGAGTCCGGGCCACATCAGTATCTTGAACGCGCACAAAAAGAATTTTACTCATAATATTTTGAGAAAGCTTGGATGTTTATGGATGTTGGTAATAATCAAGCGCCTTTTGAATGCTTTAGAAAGATCTTTGAAGCACAGAATTTCTTCCTGGTGCGGGGAACTAACAACCGCCACGCTCCCTAAACTTAGAGTTATTTCTTTTCGACGCTTCGCGAGGCGAGTTGAAGCCGTGAGGCCTGTAATATTACGATACATTGAAGCCATTAATAACGCCGAGCTGATCGCCAGTACTGCGATGAATAAACAATACAATACAATACAATACAGATTTATTTCCAGAAATACAAGGGTTCTGGGGGGATACCATTGGCTAAAAGCTGTTCGAAAAACAGCTTGACTGGGCCGATGAATAAACTAATTGAATAAACTAATTAAGAGACGATCTTTACTTTGACGCCACTTCTGAAAAGCGGACAAGTGCATTTTTAAGCTTCGTTTTTTTTTAACACTTCTGGTCGGGTGAGCTAGCGCTGATGCTTTTCCCGACTCTTAAAAGTTGCTGCAGACTTCCCCTGATTAGTTGGTAATGCGTTTGGTTTCGCCTTTAGTGCAACACCTGCTACGCTTGTAAGAAACAAGGAGAACAACAACGTGTTGTTTGAAGTGGAGTAATTAGAAACATTGCCTTAACTGCGGTCAAATTACACATTCTGTGTGGTTTGAGCCCATTACGACGCGGGTTCCTAATGTTCAAAAGCGCTATAGAAGAACAATTTCTGCGTTTTTTTTTTGTTCTTTTTTTCACTTCACTTCACTTGATTACCTTAAGGGACACTAAAGAGCGAAACCATTTTTCACGTATTAGTAAAGTACAATTTCACAATCCCGAAAACACCACTCTTAACGCGACACGACACTTGGTAAGCGAGAAAACGCGCGAAAAGAAAATGCGGGTGGAGACGCCACTTTGAGATTTCCGCACCAAACACCGTGACGTCATAAATTTTTAAGGCGTCTACTGGGTCATCCGTAGCTTCTAATCGAGAAAAATAAAGTACATTGTTATCTGTGGGGGGCCATAGACCTAGCATGCGAAGTTTCAGAAAATTTCATCGAGCCAATGCCGCGCAAATAGGAAAAATACATTTCGAAATTTTCGACGTCACGCGTGGAGATTTCGGCGCGAAATTAAAAATTAAACTTCAACCTTGATTTTCTTCGCTAATAATGAACTTATGATAGTGAAACATATGACATTAGAGCTCTGAGAGTGCAGTTTGTCAATCTAAACCAAGTCATTGTTTCTCTTTAGAGTCCCTTTAAAGAGCCCGGTTAGGGGGTATTACATATGGGATGGGTTAATAAATAAAGGTTACAGAGAGTGATCTTCACGATTAAGAATATGCGGTCAAGTTGTTCCGCAAAATTTGATCAACATGTGATGGCTGCAATCTTTTCTGGTTTAGTGTTGGAAAACAGTCAGTGACGCATATTGAAATCATACCTCATCGAAATTACTATTTGAAGACCGGTACTTCCTTTTTTTTAAGCTTTGGCTAATGAGTTCTTGTCTGCTGTAGCTTTTTCTTATTTTATATTTGCTTTGGTCAAACATAAAAAAAAGAACTGCGCAAGCGTCTGTCTACTGCCTCCCTGCACGGCCTAGATCCAGGCCATCAATTTGCAGAGTATTTATTACAGTTGTATCAGTCACGCTACTTGTCTCGCAGTTGCTGCAGAAAGAGCAAAAAATACAGATATTTTTATTTAGTGCGTACGCATTTCCCCTCACACCCATCACAAACGACCCGGTCGTCGTAATATATATATATATATATATATATATATATATATATATATATATATATATATATATATATATATATATATATATATATATATATATATATATATATATACATATGCTCACACTAAAAGGGTGGTGTTTGTATGCGCTTTGATAGGTGCCACGTGGCCACACTTGCTGCCTGCTGCTGCCTCGACGCCTGACAGATAGCCATTATCAGAACGCAAATGATGTGTATTGCCGCTCCTAAGAGATGTATAGAAAACACTTCAATGGCATGAACTGCAATAAACTCGTGTGCACTCACATTACATAAGCGCTAGGCGCCCATAACATCGCAATTATACATCTATTATCAGTGGTTCTGCGAAAGGTGTAACGCAATCTGTTTAACCTCACTATACCTATCACTCGTGCCACTGATTTTATTCGTGTATCTATGTTCTCCCGTTACAAAAACAATAAAATTTGGCAGTGAAATCTGCTTGCAGTGAAGTGAAAAAAAAAAAGAATGAAACATTTCAGAGGCTAATGAAACTAGAGTTGTTCGGTGTTCACGTCAGTACGAATGAATATTTGCTACCGTCATTCGTACAGGTTGCATAAACATTGATTTGCCGGGGCGAATAAAATATACAGTTTTTTATGAATTCTAGGCGATGAACCCTAAGTCACAACCAAGGCAACTCAACTACGTTTCGACTCCTAGAACAAGAACAGAAAGGGGCGACGCAAACATAGCGCTTTCAGTCCTTGTTCGTTTTCTGCGTTGTAGAAGTTGACATGGATTAGCAGCGTTCCCAAGTAAATGCTGCTGAATCAAATCTCCGAAGCCTAACGAAGTTATGTGCTCTACTACCAACAAAGTTCACCCACGAGTACACTATTTTCTAAAACTGGCTTGATATACCGAGCCACCTACCATGTCCGGAAAACCCTTTATGCACCATCAGCGATAATGACGTAGGAAAGCCGGTATTGGCACGGTTGCATATATTTCGTGAGGCAATGCCGGACGTGCCATAGAGTCACGTTCCCGCCGTCGTTAGAGACAACCGGCAATTACTGAATTGTCTATGAATCCGTGGTCCGGGCGCGTTCAGTCGAGGTTACCAGGATCTCTTCTCCTCAATCTCAAAGCACGTGCGTTTATATCATTTTCGAATGCGCAATATAGAGCAATTTCCGTGTGTAACACATGACTATATACAAAACTGAGCCAAGTTTGTGTGCCTAATTTATGCACTTAACAATTTCTGATGCACTTATTCTGTAATGTATCCAGATGCACAACAGTTAGGTCACATACTGTATCCTTCGACAAAGGAATGTCAAATTTAAGGGCTCGTTTTTACAGCGAAAGCTGTTATGAGATCACAACAAGGGCCGTTTTTGCGTTGTAGTTGTCCGCCGCCGCCACTGCCGCCGGTGTCTGTAACCACTATGACTCGAAATAAGAAAAAAAAACTAAATAAATAAAAACATCTAGGACAGAATGAGAATCGAACCCGGGCCTTCTGCGTGGCAGCCCAGTACTCTACCACTGAGCTACGCCGGTGCTTGAAACTGCGTTGCAAACTGACCCTATGCAGGCTTGATGTCAGGTAAGGAATCGCGTTAACATGTGTAATAAAGCGTTTTAGAACAGTAAAGTAACAACGAGGCGTCACAAAATGCGAATTGCGTAACGAGTGGGTTGTTCAATGCTCCAACCCATTACAAAAGCCACAGGCATAATTCTTCATCGTCGTCAGCCACAGCAACAACAAAGTGCACATAATGCGTTACAAGTGTGCAGCGGGTACCGCGCTTTTCCGAAAAAATGACGAATAATGGCATAGTGGACGCTTCCCCACTACATAAAAATTATAAAGATTTATGGCGTAGTGGGTAGCATACAATTGTGCTTGTAATAGTTTCCCCAAGAGTGTTTAAACAGGCTCTAGAAAGGCCGCTCTTCCAGCTTTCGCTGTGACTGTGGTGCGCATTCCGCGCAGGCCTGGCGCGGAATGCGCACCAAAGTCAAGATTAATTAGAATTAACAGACAAGAAAGCCTAGAAATGTATAGGGTATGTTATTTTGTAGTCATTACGATGTAAATGCGAAGAAAGAAAAGTGGACGAAAATTGACTTGCCACTGGCAGGGACCGAAAGTGCGACCTACGTTATTCGTAGGTCGCACAGTGGCTACAGTGGCAGTCATCTCCCCGTCCATTTGATGAGGAAAATATATATACCCAATATACTCCATAAAGTGGATGGGGAGATGACCGCCGCTGTAGCTCAGTTGGTAGAGCATCGGACGCGTTTTCTAAGGTCGCAGGTACGCTTCCTAGTCAGCTCGAGCAGTTTACTGCGCTGCAGGCATCTGTAGCGGTACCTGCCAGTGGCAAGTTGTTTTTTTTGTCCATTTTACTTTCTTCAGATTTGCATCGTAATGACTGCAAAAAAAAGAGAAACTCCCCTATGCTTTCCTTAGATTTGTTGTCTGCAGTTCTATGTAATACTATATCCTTGTAACAAGGAAGAGCAGCGTTACTGTACGTTTTTCCGTCTAGAAAGAAAGTTGCATTTGTATATTTATGTCATATGACACAGCTCAACATTGGTGAAAACTTGCTGAGAAACATTAGCATCCGCGGGACAGTTTAATTGACGTCCACCAATGCCACGTCAACTGTTCAGGCATGATTGGATGCGTGCTTTTTATTAGTACTACGAGCTTTCTTATACTTCTCTTCGAAACTTATTTCGTTAATGTGTACATTTCCCCGCCACTATATTTCTTTGTGTGTGTGTGTGTGTGTGTGTGTGTGTGTGTGTGTGTGTGTGTGTGTGTGTGTGTGTGTGTGTGTGTGTGTGTGTGCGTGCGCGCGCGTGTGCGCGCGTGTGCGCGTGTGTGTGTGTGTGTGTGTGTGTGTGTGTGTGTGTGTGTGTGTGTGTGTGTGTGTGTGTGTGTGTGTGTGTGTGTGTGTGTGTGTGTGTGTGTGTGTGTGTGTGTAATTTGCATTGAATATATCCTGAAATATGCTGTATTTGTAGCATTGCCCTTTTTATTGTGCACCGTGTTTTTCTAGTTTTGTTTTTCTGGATTTTTCTTCCAACATCATTAGCATGTGCCGTTTCTGTTCTGTGCATGCCGCGGTACCAATGTACACGTGGGGGAAGGCAGCATTGTCAAGCCGCGATTGAGCATTTTTTGTTTTTTCTCGTCTCCTCAGTCATGTATTTTTCTATGCATGTCTCGAATAAAGACAGAGACTCAGGGTCAGACTAGCATATTCAAAGGCACAGGTCTCGGGACCTCTCTGTAGATATGTAGCGGTGGCTAGTAAAAATCATATGCTATTTTAACGCCATAGCTTCAAAGAGCTCGTTTCGCAGAAATTCCGGCGTCGGCGTCGGTGTCGGTGTCGGCGGCGGCGTCGCTGGTTGTGAGCGAAAAATCATCATCTTGTCCGTGACCGAAAAATCGAAAAAGAAGCAAATAAAATCAATAATAAAAATTTCCGGGTCCAAGTGGGTATCGAACCCAGGCCACCAGCGTGACACGCAGGTGTTCTACCACACAGCCACGCTTCTGCTTGGGGTTACATATAAAATAACTTCCTCTGCTTGGAATTGCAGTGAAAATAATTTTCATGCTTTACAAACACACGCTTCCTGTATACAGGCGTCATAATACAACATTAATATCGCAGTAATATTGCGTGGTACAAGCGTACGTTGCCATCGGGCGTCAGAAGATGTGAATATCGTAACGACATTGTGGTTCAAAGACATCCACCCATTACAAAAGGCACACACGTGACAGCGCATATTCCCTTAAGACCACGTAGTGGGTGCATAGCAAGTTCGAAAACATTTCCCACATTTCCCGCATTTCTCGCGCATAATTGCCCGTGGTTTAAAGCACGCTACCCGTTACATAGTATGAACTAAGTGATTGAGGTAGGTACTAGGTACATGATATCGCTATCACGTTCAACTCTTAAAGGCGGAGCTTAAGGGTCCCCCCAACTCTTTTGTTCTTGCTTGGCTGTCTGTTGGTTAAGATCATATTCTGTAAAGAGAAAAACAGTTACAGTAATACCGCTATATGTATATGCTTTTTATGAAATGGAATAACTTTGTCTTAAACTTAACAAACGAACGAATAAGAAGTTCATCAGGATGCAATTGACAACATTTCGTGAAGGACGTGATTGGACCGAGAGACTTATTTTTAAAACTGACAACCACTTGAACTCGACAGATGATGAAGGCAAGTTTGTATTGATTCGTACAAATTATAGCATAACTTTATCATTAAACTTACACACCACAAATAGAACTACAATGTACATGTCTCCTTGTTATGGTAGTCCAAAAAAATCAGGAAGGGGAAGGTTGAAGCTTAAGAAAAACCCGTAACAGGGGGTCTGTGTCGAAACGTTCGGCTCCAGCACACGCACCCTATTTAAGAATTTTTCTTGACATGGTTGGACTTTTAATGAAAACCTAGGCTTGCGATATCGCATAAAATGCCTCCTTGCAAGCTTTGTTAATTCAGTGCAAAATTGTCGTTCCGAAACGAAGCAGTGTTTCCGCATAAAATGTCTGTAAATAATGTTGATGACCAAAGAAAAAGAATCAGCAAGTAATTCCCAACATGTAATAGTAACGACACGACGAAACGAAATTTGCTTGTCGTCGTCTGCGTATGAGCGACGTAGGTTGAGCGTCCATTTTAAGCAACACTCGTGCGCCTGAACCCAGGGCATAAAGCTCTCTAATGAGGCCTCTACTTGACGGCAAAATCCGCATACGTTACTGTTCGCCAGTCACGAAGGGATAAAAAAGAGCGCGGCGTAATTGAAACTGGCGTCGGTTTGTTTCACAAAGGCTCTGAAGTCACGTTCAGCCAGTGAAGAACAATAGATCGCTAGCGCTTCTGCTATGAATAGGACAAAAAAGAACCATAAAGCGTTGAGTTCGCTACACCAAGGAAAAAAGTAACAATCATTTGCAAGTTTGCAAGTGCATAAACGGACTCGCAATTAGGTTCCTCTGTTCGTACTCGCGCTATTAGTGATGCGAATACTAATCGAGTACGTCATTCTGCTTGCTTGCAATCTCTGAAATCGTCCGTTGTGTAGCTGTTCGTGAATGGCTTTACGTTATGGGCACACTGATGAACTGGCTAACCTCCCTGTCTTTCCGTTTTTCTTTCCCTGCTCCTCCTTTTATAAAATGTTTTTCACAAATAATTGAATGTCACAGTCACGAAACCTAAATTTCTAACTGCTTTTGACTTGTTTGAACTAGTATTTAACTTTATTCTCAAATCATTGTTCATGTACTAGTTACTGCCCATGGTTGTATTCTAAACTTTTAGAAACGCGTATACCTTTTGAAATTGTTTCTAAGTTAAAGCATTGTCGCTCCCTACGTACAATTTATGCCGTGATACGTCAGTTGCACTTAGAGGTCATTTAATGAGCCTTTCCTCCTTTGCTATGTCTGATTGCTTTGTCTGCTAATGCAGCTGGATTCCATTTCACGTTGCTGCGTTTGTGTGTGGCTAGTAATTGCGCTCTCTCTGCTACACTAAGTTCATTGCTTTGCCATGCTGTCATTTCAGGAGGCTTTATATCTGCGCCTAGAACATCATGTGTCACATTGTTAAAAAAATTTGTTGCATTACATGCCAGGCAGTTTTTTGGCATCGTCCCACATGAACGCGTATTATTTTATGCTTGTGTTTTACACATAATTTCTGTTTACTAAAAGTATACTCTCAGGCAGACGACAGCGCTCTACACTCGGCTCGACTGTTTCTCTAGCAGTTATCTATTTTAGTAAACAACGTGACATTTCTGCCATATGGAGCACCATATGAAATTTTAAACTGAAATCTACCTGCAGAAGGATACTACCAAGCTGCGTAATAGATCATTAGGCCCAATAGTATTTGTAAGCAGTTGTACAGGCGCCAAACACATGATGTCATGTGAAGATAGGTAAATGCGACGCGTGCATTTTCACCATGAAGTTTCGTAAGGTGCACAATATTTATTTTTTTTCAAAAAGCCTGCAGCTTTTCTTTAGGAGCCTGGCAGTCGCTGACTCCTTATAGGAGAGATTATTTGTGAAGGCAAATTGCGAAGTACAAAACGTAATATTATCGGGTGGGTGATTGGTCAAGACTTGTATATTACTCTTTTATCCGTCTCTTTCTTGATATATATGTACTTATATTTGTCGAACACTCTTAAGCGCATCGTAAATAGACCGTCTATTCGTGGATCAAACTTCGGCTTTTTTCGACTGCGAATGCGATTCCTTGAATAGTCACCACTCCGGCACTTTTCGAGTAGTTATGCATGTACACCTAAATATGCCGATATCATCGAATAAGCCATCGACAAAATTGTCACCATCGTCATCATACCGGCTAAGCCCACTCCAGGGCAAACGCTCTACAGTCTTGATTCAATTCACCCGGTCTAGTGCATGCTGGGGCCACGTTATCCCCAAAAACTTCTTCATTTCATTTGCATATTTAACCGTCTGCCTCCGCTTGGCACGCTTCCGTTCTCTTCGAATCCAGTTCGTTACTCTTAATAACCAGCGATCATTTAGGCTTCTCACTATGTGCCCTGTCCATGCCTATTTGCTCTTCATAATTTCAAGTAAGATGACGTTAACACCCACTTGTTCCCTGGCCCACTCTGCCAGCTTCTTGTAATTTACCGTTACACCTATCATTTTTTCTTTCCATGGCTCGTTGTGTCGTCCTCAATACAATGTGAACCCTTTTCATAAGCGTACACGTTTCTGCTCGTAGGTGAATACTGGTAAAAGGCAGCTATTGTATACTGTTATGTTGTTGAAGAATACGCGTGGTTCGATTTGCAAATCGTGAAACTTCGTCGCCCGAGAATATGCTACAACTGTACCTTCAAGACCTTCAACTTTATATTTTTTTTACGCGATAACATGTTGTCATTGTGATATTTTATAGCTGTTACACTTGACAAAAACATTCTAACGCGAACATTTTTAGCATAGGCAGCTCTTCCATCACGTTACAAAATTCAATGTTCAAAGTGGCCATTTTACTTTTCTTAACCCGTCCGTCATTTTGCGGGATTCCGCCGAATCTGTTCGCAACATTGTGTGTCCGTGCGCTTTGAGCTAAAGCGCTGCCTGGTTAGCTTCCTCGCTCGCTCAAACGGTAGAGATGGTCCGGATAGATCCATTATTTGATTTCCAGACCAGGGCGGCATTTTCGGCGACAAAGTCGCTTTCTTTCTCAGAAAGCCATATCAATTTCATTGTGGCTCCGTCCTACAAGCGGTTGGTTGTAAATGTTTATTTCTTAACCCTTCCGCCACCTTGTGGCATTCCGAAGAAGCGATTCGCGAAAATCCCGTCTTATTTTCTTTGCATTTGCAGCGTAAAGGCTAAATAAGAAGGTAGTCGTTTACGGGCCACTGCAGAGGCAACCAGCTGCGAAATTAATTCTTTTTTACACCTGTGGTTTGTTTGTTTTTCCTTCTTTTTTTTGTTTTCTTCGGCGTAATTTTATCGCATATTCAATTCGTCTACCGTACTGCCGCAGTTACTTTTTTTCAGAGCGCTCATGATTGTACGACTCACTTTCACACTTGAATAGATGCAGACTGCGCCAGAATTGTTTCAGGCGATGCCTTGAGGACATAAGTGTCAAAGGTCGATTAATTGTCTTCTAAATAAAATGGTGACACCATGCTCTCTTCAGGATGAGCAAACACAAAATAGAACAGGCTTTTTTGTGTTGTAGGCCTCGGTTTACGTCCAATAGTTTGGTGCAGTGAAATCACAACAAAAGTCACAGTTTCACCACTAGGGCGAAGCAATGAATGCGATAGCAAGAAATTAGGTTGTCACACGAAGAACGACAAGCAGCTCGATACTTGCAACACGCCGCCGCAGCACAAAGAAGAACGCTCGAAAAGGACGCATAGGTATACACAGGACACACGTGAACTAACAACTGCCGCAGTTGTTACGAGTTTGTATTTGAGCAACGCGCTGCGAATGTCAACAATGGAGAAGCCGACGCTGTTGTTGTTGTCTCTGACATGGCTCATACCCTCTCAGGGGGATTGGCCAAGGATTGATTATATGATTATATGACTTTTCGACGCTGTTTGATGCATCTTTTTCTTTTAAACTGCGGCACGTGGAATGACCCCTCTGCGTCTCCTGCCACGCGGTAGCGTCTGACGCCAAGTGTACCCGGTGTTCTTTTTTTTTTCCTTCTACATCATGAGTGGTACAGAAGGGAGCCACTTTTTTCGTGCGCATCTCTTGATAGAAAAGCTTGCAGTTAGTGGGTCACTTTCTTCTGTACTGTATTTGTTGTTTTACTTATTTCATGTACTTTAGTTTGGTAATATGAAAAGTAGGTATCAGTCATAGATGTGTGTTTTCTTCCTGATGACAATCGCTGGGGTCAGGTTAACAAATTTTTTGGGTCCCAGCAGCCTGTTTTTGTTGTTGGTTTTTGAAGTTTGATACATGTATTTTGTTAAATAAACTTTCAAACTTTGAACTTTCCAAATTGCGCGCATTCTTTTCGACCCCTGTTACAGAATCTGTACGCGCTAAGGACAAATTATCAACTGTCGTCCGAAACTGTGCGTCTACATCACCCCCCCACCCCTTTCCGAGTGTTCAGCTCAGTACAGCCAGCCGCGGCAACGTCGAGTGCTACACTGCAGGGACCGAGGTCGCTGAATTTCTTTCATGTTTCTCCAAAGAGTCGCCCAGTTCTGTTTTTCCATTCACCGAAAAGCTGTTTCTGAGCCAGCTCGTCAAAGAAAAAGCTAGTACAAGAAAGTACCTAAAGAGTGGGTGGACGCGCGCCATATTATATTTTGGTGTGTCGCAATTTTCGAAATTCTTGAAGAGCACTGAATGTGGACACTTTGAAAAACAGCTCATTACGCTGTTGTCGGAAACGCTGGTGCCAGTGAAACTGCTTGCACTTCACAAAATGCTTACGAAACATTGACATTTTGTACTTAGCATCTGATCCTGCGACAGTGTGCGGTTACAGCTTTGCCCATTACGACTGTACACAGTACCATGTCGTTACACAAGCTGTGAACTGAATGCGTTAGTCAAACCACTTACAGAGTCAATATGCACAACTTTAGAGCTTGCGAGTCGCAGTGTAACATCGCAATGTGAGTCCTAGAATAGGTGTGTGAAACGATAACAGGGTAACATGAGAAGGTCGTAACAACGAGGTAACGAGAGACACCCTCCTCTGTTCACACGCGGGCTCAGGCCATCACTGCAAATGCACGTGCGCAATGCCTGAGAACAACGAAGCCCGAAATACTTTCGTGGCGCAGTTGACCAGAAAAGCATGCTCTACTAAGATATAGAAACCATTTTGCAACCAGCGAGGACACATACGCAGATCATGTTAACAGCAAGCCTTTCAGCGACACAAGAGTTGATAGGCTATCTGACCGACATAACATCAACAAGGCGAGAATAATTTGCTATCTAAGAGCAGTCGTAGTAATAAGCTTTATTAGAAAAGTAATGTTCCTGCTTAAGGGTATGGAATTTTTCGATGATATAATTGCTGGGAAATGGCGTGATACTATATAGTAATCTGCTGTCTGAGCCCTCTTCGTCATCTTCTGGTCGTGCTGTTCAAAGCTGATTGTGATATAAATGGAAAGATACTGAACTCGGAGAAGTCATCTTGCCACTGATATATATATATATATATATATATATATATATATATATATATATATATATATATATATATATATATATATATATATATATATATATATATATATATATATATATATAATGGCCCGAGTTAGCGTTCGTGGCTACTAGTACCACATGATTTCGCGGGGTATTTTTTTTAAATATCATAAAATAATATTTCATATACTGGGAGCAAAAGTAGAGATCAATGGCTATGCGTACTGTTTTAAGGAATAACTTTGGGAAAGAGACACCAACCAACTTATTCAATTGAAGTAATAACATAGTTTTTACTTTAAAATGAAGAATCCCGACGTTTCGGGTCCAGCTCGGACCCTTCTTGAGGGGGTGACTGAGTGGCACCAGAGAGCAGCAGAGTTTTTGGCACCTTCTTCTGAAGGCGGGGTGTCACGCTTGTTTTCACCGACGTGCCGTAGCCCATTGTAGTACACACTCGGGAGCGCGCCAGCCGACCGGTTCACGTTTCCAGGAGTTGCCTGAATACGCCACGACTCCACAAAAAGCCGCTTGGTGGAAACGGACCTCACAGTCGACGACGCGGGAGTTGTCAAAGGCGATGCGGTGGTCGTTGACCTCACTGTGCTCTGCCAGCGCGCTCCTTTGTCGGTCAAACTTGCTATTACATGGCATGCCCCAAGGCCGTATCCTGGGTCCGCTGCTTTTTTATCTTTGCGTTAACGACTTGGTAAGCATCGGTAAGAATACAAGTTTTTATATGTATGCATTTGATGCCAGCTTATTTTCTGAGGATTGCGATTTGTATGAACTTGTGGACAAAGCAAACGGTGTCTTCGAAGCACTTTCATTTGAAGCCTAGGCACTCACTAATTATAAACTCCGTGAAAAGAAAGTCTGTGCTCTTTGGTCCAACAAATAAGCCCGTAAACTGCAATTCGTCTCTTGTGATTGGCTCGAAATCTCTTAAAATTTAACCTGAAATAACAACTGAGAAAGAAATATTCCACAAAAACATGCTATGGAACAATCAGGCTGAGCTTGTTCATACTAAATTTTTCTCATATCGTAAGTGTCCTATCGCATTTTGCGTTTTCTCTTGCCACAATAAAATGAGCTCTTACTATGTAATTATGTATTTTAATGTGCATCAAGTTATTGCTATCTGTTCCGTTCTGTTTTAACTGTCTTATTGTGGAGAAGTTGAGGTTTATATTACCCCTGCTACTCCATTTCTATAAGTTCTGCAGCGAAAAAAAATAGTGGTAACCCAACATAAAACCAATGTACAACTCAAGAAAGAGCATATAGTACACTGAAACAAGTCAAAATAACATGACAATGTACAGTCTGCTTGCAGGAGTTTACATCGCTATAAAATGTCCACAGGTGCACATTTATTGCTTTCTTCTATGGTGCACCACACCGCAGAAGATCTTAAGCCGAATATATAGACAACAAAAAAAGAATTGTCAAAGCTTGCACTAAGGGGATCAAGGCTAGACACAGTGAAACTGGTCTATTATGAGACTAATCTGGTTTCTTCTAGGTTGTTGCTAGGCCTTAGCAAGGTGATGCAGGTTGTGTATAGGTTGCTTCTAGCTCGTTGCTATAGGTTTTAGCTAGATGATGCTGGGTTGTTTCCACGTTGATTCTCAGCGCAGAGAGGTTCGAGTTAAAGCCACAGACTGATACACGACATGGTTGTCGTACCTCCAGAGACCGAAACCGCGCGGAAACCACGCGTTCGCACCTCTCAAATCTACGGTCACGTCGTCGTTGGTGTAGGCCTTTCCATCTCATCGGGGTCTTCTCGCAGCCGCCGTTGTCTTTCCCGTTCCCTGGTAATCTGTCTTTGCACGAACTCTGTGGTTCTCTAGTACTTTGTCGGAGTCTTCGGCTCGCCGCCGTCGCTTCGCAGATATTTGTTGGGCTAACTGTTACCTTTTTTCATTTTTCGGTAGACCAGTGTTGACTAGTGGGATTAGCCCAATTTCTGTGGCACGTACCCGTTTGTGATGATAATAGTTTTCTGTACCGACTCACAAGAAACGATTTGCTAAAGCGCTTCACTGTCAAAACTTTCCGCAATATTACTGGTGTTCCACGCGATGCGCACTTCTGACCAATTTTCTAAGCCCTTATTTAACAACCAGTTGCTGGCATTTACAATTTGATTTTTGTGAAGCGATGCCGAACTTGCCGAAAGAAACATGATGCTTTTCTTAGTTATTTTGCGAGTTTAGCACCCTACACCTGCCCCTATACCAGGCGAGCCGCTGATTACTGGAAAATCAACACACTCGTTATAACTGCGGGTCGCCAAAAGATGGCCTGCTTACTCACACTAACATTAAACAGTTTCATACAATAAATGATTTATACCATTCGCTTATGAAAACATTTTTCTACGTATGGTTTAGAATAAAATTTTATATGATTTTCAAAGACGTATTTTGATAATGCATGAGGACTCATGTATTGTATGCTTGTGTTGTTACGTGTTTAATGGGACGAAAGCCTTCGCCAAGCATTAATGATTTGTTTCTTTCAGCCCACAGCGTCACTGATTTGACTATTGTAATATCTCCTTGGATATCGCAATAAACTTAACTGAAGTAAACTGAAAGTGTATGACCTACCAATCAACTCAGCGCGAAACTAAGCTGAACCCGAAGCCCGTATTTAACATGGAAGCGATACCGCGTACTCTCATATTAGCTATTTGCACTTTAAACCAGCTATTTAGCATTTCCGTTTCGCATCTATGCATACCTAACCTATTTATATTCGTCTTGCAAAAAAAAAAGAAAAAAAGAAAGAGTGATGAAAAATGTTTAAGTGTCAGTTTCTAATCACAGCCCAACTCTTAAATGCATCGTTTAGCGGTGCGATGTCGAGTGCGGCCGCCTTCATTAGAACCAGGAAACTTTCGCCGAAAGTACTCTCGCTGCGAAGCGAGGATGCCGCTTTCTATCTAAGCCAGTTTTTTGTGTTGTTTGTGTTTTTTTCCTTTTTTTTCCTGCTCCGAAAGAAGCGGGCATCATCGCGACAGCGGAAGAGGCATAAAATAGGTGGGCGCTCTTTTAGTCCTACCCTCGCAATGATATCACGAGGCCGCCTAAGTGCCCTTCGTTTCGGCCAGACGAGGGTTATTGGACTTTATCGCCCGGCCGCAGTTGACGCTCGGACACGCCGTGGATGGGGCCGCGGATAGACGTCATAATTTCTCGTGAGAATCTCGCGCACTACCCCAACTTTCTCCGCGCCGTAGGGTCGCGTAGAGCGCGTTTTATTTGTCGGCGGATTTGTGAAGTTAACCTGCTGTCTTCACTGAACGTGACGCACACTAAAAAGAAACAAAAAAGAGAGAATGCGCTACTCCTTCCTGTGAGCCCTCACTTCCCGTGCATGCCTCTCTTTAAAGAAACCGGTTATTAAAATTGAACCAGTAGTAAAAAAAAAATGTCCAAGTAATTTTCTACGAAGACATGCCATGGAACGATGAGGCAGAGCTTATTCATTCTCAATTTTCTCATATTGTAAGTGTCCCATTGCGTTTGCTTTTTCTCTTGCCGCAAAAAATAAACGTCAAAACCATTCCAGAGTAGACTGTAAACCAGATTACACCCATATGGGTGTAATATGGTGTCTATAACTCACACCCCTACACCCCACAAAATGGGTGTAACAAGCAGGATTACACCTATACAATGGGCGTATTTCCAAATTTTCGCCCATGGGTGTGAACATTCTTGTTCACGCCCATGGGTGTGTAATAGCAAGATTACACCCATATGGCAAAAAGGGTGTAGAGGTGTTTATGCACAATTACGCCCCAACGCCCATGCGAAAAATTACATAATTTGAGCGGTACCCCTCTCCCAGTTGGCTCCCATGGAAGCGCTAGAAAGCTGACCCTTTAGAGCTAACGGGCTCTAGTCCTTTTATGGCCACTAGACTAATCATAGTGGCTCCTGCCACAGTGGGAAAATCCTGGCCCCAGCGCTGTTTTTATGGTGCATATGGCGCACGGGATATATGGCCCTGACATACACAATGTAATTGTAGCTGAATATGAAGGCATGACTCAAAATGTGTTGTGACATATTTATTTATTTATTGCATGCCTGCATCGCCCCATTGGGCATTACAGCAGGGAGGTTACATACAAAAATATACAAAGTAATCACACTCACAAAGCACGACATTCACACAGTTATCCATAGTGCTAAATGAAATCAAGCTTTATTAAATACAAAGCTCGTACAGGATTCAGAGACAAATTGTAGGCTGTTCAGAGAGACCTTCTTCGAGTGCGCAGAGCGGCATCGCATTTGCGGCCAAAGAATACATCAAATAGGATGCGAATTGCATGGCACGGAGCACTAACGACCAATGCATGTGTATCAAAATATAACGAAAGAACCTTTATTTGCACTTTAACCCGTTTCAGACGCCACCTATGAAGAACTGTCTGTAAATGGGTCAAAAACAATACAACCTTATTTCAAGGCACGCAATATACTATTGCAACAAAAATAATGTCATAATATGTTCATTTATGTGTGTTATAGTAACTTCTTCTAATTAGGTTTTAATTAAACAGCTGTTTATCCTGAAGTCATTCATGCTCTATTTTGGCATAAATAGAATGAAATCTCGGGCTAGAATTATAGTACAAATTCGTTTTTAGTTATGTCCATTTAGAGCAAAGAAAAAAGTATACTTTTAACATGGCTCGCAGGACGCGGCTCATCGAACGACTCGTCGAACGGGGTAGTGCCTTCAGCAATGTGATCATACGCAACAGTACGCTGCGAAATGAAGTTAAATGAAGACAAATTATTGTGCAGGAGGTTCAATCTATCCGAAGCTCAATGTATCTCGCTCTCTCTTAGCCCCTAGTTGATACAAGGAGCAAAAACAAGTCAAGTACACAATTGTGTACAGAGCGTCTCAAAGGGTTAAAATGAAGAACTGGTTTTAACATACTTCAATGCAACTCACAAGTACAGTGCAGTGAAGCATACAAACAGCAAGAACAGTACTGCAGTGCAGCATGCCTTATTTCTCCGATATACTGAAGTAATTGCAATCACATTGTAATCACATTGCAATCACATCGCAATCTCCACATTGATACGCCACAGTTCGCACGTCTTGTCATAACACATGACATTACACATGTCATGTGTTATGCCATGTCCCCCTTGTCATAACACATGAAATTTAACGCGAGGATTCCCTCCTGTTCAGGGAATACAGTAAATTCATGCGTATTTAATAAAGCATTTATTAGGAGCACAGGTGTGCATTTTTCTTAGAGGCTCTTCCGCCCCCTTCTAGAATTTTGGTTCGCGACCGAGCAAAGGCCGCCCTCCAAATTTTGTCCAATTATCTTCCACTATAGGTGGGAGGGGGACGCTTGTTCAAATTTGACAGTAGAGGTTTTGGAACTGCAGACAGTTTCTGCATAGAAGGAACTCGCATGTGTTTTCAGGCTACGTGTTTGCATTATTGCATACAGTAGGCCTATCCAGTAGAGTTGATTTCATGGTTTCAGAACAGTTGTAAAAGCTAGTGTGCATATTTAAAGCGCAACAAAGCCTAGTAGTGGTCTATAGTCCGCTCTCTCATTAAACCACTGCTTTCACGTCTCGCTGTGGCCACACCTATCGTCAAAAATTTCTGGAAGCTCTGTGATTAATGTGCTGTGAGCAAAAAGTGGCAAGTAAACTGATATTATTTTGGAAACGGTAGGTGCAATAAGGAAATAGATCGGGTAAATCCCCTTTCAGAACAAAGCTTAATGACTGACTTTGTACATCCTCCCGAGATGGTAACCTACGTTTCAAGAGTGCTACAAACATTAAACATGTACTGTAAATAGATATGAATGCCACAGCTGCACATGTAAAGAATTATAGCTCGCGCAGCAGGCTTAGAACTGTTAAAAAAGCAGGATCATACCAGTGCCCAAGAAGAGGCACTTTCAATAGATTTTGTGGTAAATAGATGACTTAATGAACAGACAACCTTCTGCTGCATTCATGACACTATTTGTGAATCGCCCTCTTAAGTTGCATACAGGTAGGCTGTCTACACTTCACCATGCAATGCTATTAACATTATGCATCTGTATAGTTTTCTACATGTATCGCGGTTAATCTTGTGGCAAACTGATGCTTGGTTTGGGAAAATAAATAGGCAGGTCACATAGATTGAGATGGAAACTTTCGCATCAGAGGAATGTTCTAGAAATGTACAAGGTATTTGCAGCACCCTTCGAGGAGCTTCCACCACTGCTGCAACCCTTTGAATGAGGTTGTGAACCCGAAACAGCAGTTTTCGGGATGTGATGAAGAGTGCACTGCATCGTCAGCACCCAGTCCATCGAAGACGATGTAGTGCGCTGTCCTTTCAACAGTCTGCATACAAGACATGCATAACATTAAACTAAACATTTAAAAATATTCGGAACAATCAGAATCTCATTATGAGGTACCCTATAATAGAAAGCTCTAGTACTACTTCACCACTTGGGTTTATTACTGTGCACATCTACGTACGCAAGCATTTTTACATTTTAGTCCACACCATGGCTTACTCAATTAGTTAGCAAAGATACATGGTGGGGAAAGAAAATGCTTCTCCAATCATATCATGCACCTCTCAAAAGGTTTGAAATGTACCAGGATACTCAATTTTCAGCCTTTATACCAAGATTTCTTGCTTAGCTTAGAACGCCATAACCAGTAAGCCACTACAATGGGTGATAAACAAAATATAAACGATGTTAACAATTCAGACAGAAGAGTAGCATTATTCATCATTTACCTTGAAGGATTCTTTCGTAGACATGTACCCAGCACAGATGTTCAATCTACTAAATGAAACTTGCACTAGCGTAAAACCCCAAGCAAGCACTCCCCTCCCTCTTTAGGGAGATTTCCCATATGCACCAATGACCGAGCAAGCCCCCATGTGAGCAGATAAATAGCGTTTATACAATGACCACTGCTGCTGGAAACACAGAGCAGTGTATTTGTTGAAGCTCACCTGTAGACTTCTACTCCAGTTACATAAATAAGGTATACTGGATCATTTTATAATCAGTCTTTCACAGGTCGCTCATTGGTCAAAAAACGATTACTTCACTTACGAGGCCACAAGTGAGGCTCACTGTTCTCAAAAATCTATAAGACATGCTAATTTTATTCTGCTTCGAGTGCATTCATAAGCAGCTGTTTCGATGCAGTGCCTTTGGCAGATAAATACTATATTTTTTTTTCAATTCCTGAAAATATCCATGTAACAGACGATATTATTTAGAACTAACAGACATTGATGCCAAGGAAATTATAGGGGATGTTATTAGAAGTAATTGTAATGTAAATGTGAAGAAAGCAAAGTGGATGAAAAGATAACTTGCCACCGGCAGAGACCGAACCTGCGACCTTCGAATAACGCGTCCGATGCTCTACCACTGAGCTACGGTGGCGGTCATCCCACTGTCCACTCTGCAGGGTATATATGTGCACTTAAACGTGGGAGCGCTGACTGACGCTCCCACGTGTGACTGACGCCCTTTCTGTTGTCTTTAATTTTCTTCCTCGAAGGTTCGCGTCTATTTGTATTTCAGTAAAATATTTGATACGTGGTGTCTGACTCCGGTGTGGAGGAGTGTTAACACTGCATTCCAAGGAAACGATAAATGTCCGTTTGCGATGGCTTGAAATCGTGTCACTACTACTTAAACGATTGAAATACAAAGATGGCAACTGAAAACAGGAGACAGCCCATGCTCTTAGCAAATGTGGCTGCAAGCTACTGGCAAATAGACACGTGATTAGTGCACTGCAAAAACAAGGACGCGCACTAAGTCGGAGACAGTCACATGTGGAAGGCGATATATTAAGTGGTGGCCTGGGCGAGTTGGTAACTCAATATCGACATGAATGAAGCCAATAAAAGTGTCATAATTAACACAGCAGCACATGAGAGGCCTGAAAGACACACTTGCGTACTGAAAACGGTAAACGCATGAAGAAAAGGACAACGAAAACAAACACAAAGAGTGGTACTTCCAACTGGTACTGTGAAATTAACACGCCATATGTGGTTTTCTTTGCTTTGATGTAGTAACATCCCATGCCTCAGAACAGAGGCCACTGAAAATTTTTTGCAATTTTTTTAGTCTAGCTTATTTCGCTAAATATTGTAAATCTTAACATTTGCACGGAACCAGGATGACAAAGATAAGATCTCTTGCTATCATGCAGGAAAAGATTTTTTGACCGAGCGCTCTAATGTCGCTCTCGAAGAAAGTGTTTGCGTTTTTGCAAAACCAATGGATTTCGTTGTTATCTTCTGACGACCGCCCTTTTTTTTCAGTTAGGTTTTACCTCTTGATGCACACCGTTTTCAGGTCCCATTCCTTGTTGCTTCATTCCTATTCAATTGTGCTGGCTGCTACTTTGAAACCCACATTAATTTCATGTCACCATTAATTTCATAGTCAATTTTGTCTTCGATAGCATATTGCCACGCGCGTTTCTTTCACTGTATTCGGTTTCCGCCCACAAAGACTATCAGCAGTACTCGGCGCAGACCAAGCCTTATTGTTGCAGAAGCTTCTCACTTGTACTAGATCGTTCTGTTAAGATTGCACGCAAGACGCTAACACTCAAGATTATTCCAGAGCTTCCGCGACGACTAGTGATAAGGCTAGAATGTTCGACGCGTGCGTTATAAAAAGCCGGCGCGCTCCAACGATGTACAGTTGATCGACGGCCGACGCTCTGTTCGCCGCTATCAGTGCAGTGTGTATTGCTGTAATCTGACTTTCTGTTTATCGGCCACAAGTTCGGCCTAATAAACAGTTTCATTTTGTACCTACTGAATTCTGCCTTCGTCGACGTCACGACCACGTGACATCTGGTGGAGGTGCTGCTCCTTTCATGTACCGGACGCCCCCCGTCAAGCCGTGAACCGAGCCCAAGTCGCGAGGAATACATCGACGGCAACCCTGAGCAGCGATCAAGCCGAAGACAACAAGGTCTGCGGCCAGAGTACGGGCTTTTACCTGACAAGACCCGGCGGACCAAGACCCCGACCTCGACCGCAGCGACGATGACAGCCCCTGTGCCGCCTGCACCTATCCTGCTCCGGCAACCCAAGGAGCCGCCTACCTTCCGCGGTTCAGCACTTGAAGACCCGGAGAGCTGGCTCGAAGCGTACGACCGAGTCGCCGCTTTCGATGCGTGGACCAGCGAAGACAAGCTTCGCCATGTGTACTTCGCCTTGCAAGACGCCGCCCGCACCTGGTTCGAGAACCAAGAGCGAACCCTGACAACGTGGGACACCTTTCGCACGAGGTTCCTGGCTACATTCGCGAGCGTCATCCGCAAGGAGAGGGCCGAAGCGCTGCTTGAAACCCGCTCGCAGCTCCCAAACGAAAACGTGGTGCTCTTCACAGAAGAGATGACCAGACTCTTCCGCCACGCCGACCCCGAAATGCCGGAAGACAAGAAAGTTCGCTTCCTCATGCGAGGAGTAAAGCAGGAGCTGTTCGCGGGTCTGATGCGGAACCCACCGAGCACTGTCCAGGAATTCATCTCCGAAGCGACGACGATTGAAAAGACGCTGGAGATGCGCACCCGACAATTCAATCGCCGCTCGACGCCAGCGTACGCAGAAGTTCAACCACTCTGCTCCGACGACCTGCGTGAAACGATTGGAGCGATCGTGCGGGAGGAACTGCGCAAGCTGTTACCCCCGCCACAGCCTCAAGTGGACTCGATCAACGAAATTGTTCGCGAAGAAGTTCAGCAAGCGCTAGGAATTCCCGAAACACCGCAGCCTCATCCGGAGGCCATGACCTACGCTGCTGCAGTCCGCCGTCCCGTGCCCGCTCCGCGACAACGTCAAGACAGCGCATCGCCACGGTTCGGCCGCCAAACGCCGCCGCCACCACCACCGACGCCCTACCGTCCTGCTGTCGCCCAGCGCTATGCGCCGCGCTACGCGCCAAAGAAAACAGACGTTTGGCGCGCCCCTGACAACCGCCCGCTCTGCTACCATTGCGGGGAGGCCGGCCACACGTACCGCCGCTGCCAGTACCGACAGATGGGGCTACGCGGATTCGCCGTCAACGCGCCGCGTCCGCAGCCAGGCGAACGGCCTCGCGACATCGACGACTACCTCACCGGAACACAGTGGCAAGGACGACGACCTTCTCGCTCGCCGTCGCCCGGCCGCTACATGTCACCGCACCGCCGGCAGCACACTGGCCCAAACCGCGGCCGATCTCCCAGCCCTTACCCGGAAAACTAAGGGCAGCAACCGATGGAGGTGCGGTTGCTGTACGACGAACTACCGAAGATCCTCCGCCGCCGCCGACGACGCCGCGACGAGACCTCAAGAACCCGCCGCAACCCGAACGCAGCCCTGACGTCGAAACTTCGCTGCCTGCAGAAGACCTGACGAGGCAACATCGAAGCAGCGGTACAAACCGTCGTAGCCGTGACCCGACGCCGCGACCCAACCGCAACGCCAGGCGACGAACTAGCGACCTCGACGTTCTCATCGACGGCCACAGCGTCACAGCTCTCGTCGACACCGGAGCCGACTATTCCGTCATCAGTGGGACATTCGCCGCGAAGTTGAAGAAAGTAAGGATTTCTTGGGAAGGACCTGAGATCCGGACAGCTGGAGGCCACCTAGTAACGCCGGCAGGAATCTGCACAGCGAGAGTGTCCATTAACAACCGGATTTATCCAGCAAGCTGCGTAGTCTTACAGCCTTGCTCCAGAGACGTCATCCTTGGTATGGACTTCCTAAGCCTTCATGGTGCAGTGATCAATATTCGATCCAAGTCGATAACGTTATCCACTGAAAAAGCACTACCGCCGCATACGCCGTCAGGAAAGCACGCCTTGAATGTGCTCGAAGACCAAGTCACCATTCCCCCCTGCTCCAGCGTCAGCATTCCCGTCGGCACCGAAAAACCCACAGACTTCGAAGGCGTCATCGAGGGCGATCAGCACCTGCTTGTCAACCGTCAGATTTGCGTCGCAAGAGGCATTGCCGAGTTGCGTGAAGGGAAAGCAACACTTATGCTCACGAACTTCAGCAACGAGTACAAGCACGTGAGCAAAGGCTCGACGGTTGCCTACATCGAAGAAATAGTAGAAGCCAGCAACGCTTTCGCCCTCGCCGAGTCTAGTGAACCTGCTACGACGCGCCAAGATCAACTAGCTTTCGACGTTAACGCGAGCCTTCCGACGCATAAACAAACAGCTAAGAGCTCTGCTCCTGCAATACAAGGACTGTTTTTCATCGTCGTCAAGAATTCGGCAGACCCCGATCGCGAAACATCGCATCATAACAGAAGAAAGCACCAGGCCCCTCCGTCAGAGCCCGTACAGAGTTTCGATGCGAGAACGCGAGGCCATAAAGAAACAAGTCGACGAAATGCTACGCGACGACATAATCCAGCCGTCCAAGAGTCCCTGGGCGTCTCCCGTGGTGTTGGTGAAGAAGAAGGACGGAACGCTACGTTTCTGTGTCGACTATCGTCGCCTGAACAACATCACAAAGAAGGACGTGTACCCCCTCCCACGGATAGACGACGCCCTGGATCGACTCCACAACGCGAAGTACTTTTCGTCGATGGACCTCAAGACAGGCTACTGGCAAATCGAAGTCGACGAGAGAGACCGAGAAAGACGGCCTTCATAACACCAGCCTCTCACTTCATAGCCTCTCACTAACCTCACCAGGACCGACGTCGAGTTCAAGTGGGAAACGCCGCAGGGGGAAGCATTTCAGGCACTAAAACGACGCCTGCAGACGCCTCCGTTACTTGCGCATTTCGACGAATACGCCGACACAGAAGTACACACCGATGCAAGCAGTGTAGGACTCGGCGCCGTTCTTGTGCAGAGGACCGACGGACTGGACAGGGTCATTAGTTATGCTAGCCGGTCGCTATCAAAGGCAGAGGCCAGCTACTCCACAACAGAAAAGGAGTGCCTTGCCATCATCTGGGCTACATCAAAGTTTCACCCCTACCTTTACGGCAGGCCCTTCAAAGTTGTGAGTGACCACCACGCCTTGTGTTGGCTAGCTAACTTGAAAGACCCTTCTGGTCGCCTCGCACGGTGGAGCCTGAGACTTCAAGAATTCGACATTACCGTCGTTTACAAGTCCGGAAGAAAACACTCTGACGCCGACTGCCTGTCTCGTGCCCCCCGTCGACCCACCGCCACTGGACTTGCAGGATGATGACGGCTTCCTGGGAACCATAAGTGCCGACGACTTCGCCGAGCGACAGCGCGCCGATCCGGAACTCAAGGGCCTTATGGAATACCTCGAGGGCAAAGCCACTGTGGCTCCAAAGGTATTCAGACGAGGACTGGAGTCGTTTTTCATGCGCAACGGCGTTCTGCTAAAGAAAAACTTCTCGCCACTTCGGGCCGACTCCCTCCTCGTAGTACCTTCGGCATTACGACCAGAAGTTCTGCATGCTTTGCATGACGACCCGACGGCTGGACACCTTGGATTTTCCCGTACGCTAGCAAGGATACAAGAAAAGTACTACTGGCCTCGCCTCACTGCCGACGTCACCCACTACGTGAGGACTTGCCGAGATTGTCAGCGACGGAAGACACCACCGACTAGGCCAGCCGGACTTCTGCAGCCCATCGAGCCACCTCGCCGGCCGTTCCAGCAAATCGGCATGGACTTACCGGGGCCGTTCCCGACGTCGAATTCCGGAAACAAATGGATCGTCGTAGCTACTGACTACCTCACCCGCTACGCCGAGACAAGGGCCCTGCCCAAGGGCAGTGCCGCCGAGGTAGCCAAGTTCTTCGTCGAGAACATCGTCCTGCGTCATGGCGCCCCAGAGGTCCTCATTACCGACAGAGGTACGGCCTTTACTGCGGACCTAACTCAGGCGATCCTGAGGTACAGCCAAACAAGTCACCGCCGGACCACCGCCTACCACCCACAGACCAACGGCCTGACCGAGCGTCTAAATAAGACCATCGCCGACATGCTGGCCATGTACGTCGACGTCGAACACAAGACGTGGGACGCCATACTTCCGTACGTGACCTTCGCATACAACACGGCCGTGCAAGAAACGACGCAGATGACGCCATACACGTTGGTGTACGGACGGAACCCGGCAACGACGGTTGACGCCATGTTACCAAACGTGACCGACGAGGAAAACATCGACGTAACTGCCTACCTGCAGCGCGCCGAAGAAGCACGACAGCTCGCCCGCCTGCGGATCAAGAATCAGCAGATGACTGACAGCCGCCGCTACAATCTTCGACGACGGTTCGTGGAATACCAGCCCGGCGACCGCGTTTGGGTGTGGACGCCGATACGACGACGTGGACTCAGTGAAAAACTTCTGCGACGATACTTCGGACCGTACAGGGTGCTTCGTCGTCTCGGCACACTCGACTACGAGGTTGTCCCCGACGGCATTTCGAACTCTCAACGGCGCCGTGTGCGACCTGAAGTCGTCCATGTCGTGCGCCTCAAACCGTTTTACGCGCGGTAGTGAACCTGAGGACTGCTCTTCTTTTTTTCTTTCATTGGACTTTCTTGCTTGTGCGTATTGTTTATTGAGCTTTCTTGATTTATTGTCGTTATTTATTGTTGCATGTATTTTTACCATGTGTTCTGTTCTAAGCATCGGGACGATGCCTTTTCAGAGGGGGGGCATTGCCACGCGCGTTTCTTTTACTGCATTCGGTTCCCGCCCGCAAAGACTATCAGCAGTACTCGGCGCAGACCGCGCCTTATTGTTCCAGAAGCTTCTCGGTTGTAGTAGATCGTTTTGTTAAGATTGCACGCAAGACGGTAACACTCAATATTATTCCAGAGCTTGCGCGACGACTAGTGATAAGGCTAGAATGTTCGACGCATGATTTATAAAAGCCGGCGCGTTCCAACGATGTTCAGTTGATCGACGGCCGACGCTCTGTTCGCCGCTATCAGTGCCAGCGTGTATTGCTGTAATCTTACTTTCCGTTTACCGGCCACAAGTTAGGCCTAATAAACAGTTTCATTTTGTACCTACTGAATTCTGCCTTCGTCGACGTCACGACCACGTGACAATATTCGCGTGCTTGGTCAAAAACTATTCCTGTATGATATCAAGAGATTTTTGCTTCGTCGCCCTGCATTTGTGTGAATGTTAACAATTCTATCTTTAGAGAAATAAGCAAGGCTACATGCATAAGAAAATTTTTTCGATATCATGTGTTCTCAAGCATGCGTTTTACCATGTGATGAGCGAAGAAAACCACATATATGGCGTCTTCGTTTTGCAATAAATATCAGCAGGAAGTAGCTCTTTGTGAGTTCGTTTTCGTTTACCTTGTCTTGGTGCACTTATCAGTTTCAGCATGTCGCTTTACCAACTAGCTCGGACCCGGATTCTCGTGCAACCTGCACGAGAATTTGCAACCTGCACGAGAATTGAGGTCCCCAGATTTGCATACCTGCCAATCTGGGGACCTCAAAGGTGAAAGAAAGTGGGGTGGGGGGGGGAGGGCGGGTGGGGGGCGAAGCCGGCCCAATAAATTGACATAGTAGGTAGGTAGGGGGGGGGGGGCGCTGCGACGAACCTTCGCCCCCACAGAAGGCGAACCCTGCGTACGCGGATGCTGTTGCTTGGCTGCTTTTCGTTATTGCAACTGAGGAATGCAGTAACCTTACATACAGCTAGTGATGATGTCCAGTAAAGTTCTGAGACGTCAGCGATCGTACTGGTACACGCAATTATACGGCGCGTACAATGAAGGGACATAGTTTGCCGTGTTCACCTGACAGCGAGTAGCCCCTCCCTAATCTTAGTACGTACACCCGTCAGCAAAATCAGTTGGGACGCGCGACTGGCGACCACAATCAGATAAAACTGCATCGCCGCGTCGTCTGACGTCTGCCGAAACATCGCAGTGCGCGTGCGCGTCCTTTCACGCTCGCAGCGATGTCGTTGTACGCGCTTGCAGCGCAATAGCTGAATAAACGCAGCGTTTCGCGGTAGGGGCGCTTTCCATGTTCAATCTGTCACGCGCTCAGTTCGACGGGGGCACGGTCGGCGCGAAGCGCGCGGTGCTCACTTTCACGATTTATAAGATAACATATCTTGTCTCAGTGAGAAACCGGTGCCACATATGCAGAATTAGTTCCCTTCTGTGCATGTTTTTTTTTTTTAATCGTACTTAAATGCGAACGAGGGCACCAAAAACGAACAGACGTCGAGCCGAAAACATGCTTCACTTTACTAGCATACGATTACCAGACAAGGTCCGGCTGCTACGCGTGATCTGTCGATAAATGCGAGGCGAGCGGTGTACGGCATACCGGCGAACTTTGCGCGTGTTGGACGGAACAAAGAAAGCGACCCCTACCGCAAAACGCTACATGTAATCACCTAGCCTGCTGCAAGCTCGTAAAAAGACATGGCTACGAGCGTGAAAGGACGCGCACGCGCAATGCGATGTCTCGTCAGAGGTTAAACGGCGCGGCGATGCAGCTTTATCCGATTCTGGTCGGCGCTCGCCCGTCCCGACTTATTTTGCCCACGCGTGTAGTACGTTCTTTCACACGACAGCAAAGTACTATGCATGGCGAACACCATAGAACAACGTTCAAAATTTTTAGAACCTCTCTCATTTGTCATCGTTATTTTCTTTACGTATACGTAGAGAAGGCTATATTTCGGGAGACTTATCGCCGCGCCTGTACTACCATAGTTCGCCGAAATTCAGGAGTCCCGCGGGCAAATCGGGAGAGTTGGCAGGCATGCACTTGTAGCGCTTCGTTGCTCGCAAGCAGGAAAGCTTACCTTTTCAGCAATAGGACCAAATCCAAAAGCGCTCTCCGTGTGGCTCCCGGCGTGCACTTCGTTGAATGCTTGATCGGAAGCACTCAGCTTGCGGCGAGCACTAGCTTCAACGGAAGCCGTTGACAGAGGAGACGCACTGCGCCGCACCGAAGTCGTTGTTCCGTACTTGCCGATCCACGACGGATTCGGAGATTGCAATGACACGCACTATATCTTTTGTACGCGTGAACTAAGTCACCCTGGAAGCCGTCGAAGTACACATCCAAAAGAAAGCAGGTGAATCGATGAACAATCCGCCGCCGTTAGCATGCAGCAAACGCGCACACGACATGTCAACAACAGATTCAAAGGTCGCCTGTTGATGATGATCGTGACGCGCAGTTGCCCCAAGTCCGAAACCGAAAGTCATCGCCTCCGAGATTAATATCACTATACCAGTGAAGTGACTTTATCAGCGCCGTTTTATAATAATCTTTCAAAACAAAAAACCAAGACATATTGTAATATGTTATGTTTAACAACATGTTTGTGCTAGTAGAGCTTTAAAGCGGTTTTTTTTTTTCTGCTACTGCTGACGTATGCAGGTGGCAAATTCGTATCGAGATTCACATTTTTCTTTTTCCGAGTAGAGCGTCGTCGGGGCATTGTTTCGACGAGTTGGAGTTAAAATTTCGTTACCTGTGCATAATAGATATAACTAGGAGGCTAGGGAAGGGCGGGGGGGGGGGGGGGGGGGCGGAGTGGTGTTCAGTATTCGACTCACCCCCCGCCCCTTTCTATGTTTATTTGGACCCGCATGTGTGCAAGCACTGGCAAAAATGTACTTACATACAGATAGGTCGGACCCTCTTCTCTCCCCCCCCCCCTTCTGCATAAAGTCTGGCCACGCCCCTGCTGTGCTAACAGCCTGTTTTTAAATAACATTCCACCATTCAGCAATCGCTGAGAAGATATCTTGGAGAATACGCTCTTTTTACCGACGCAGTAGCAATGAAGCTTGCTTTTATTTCATGTGGTGAATTTCGTGCAAGCATACGAATGTGCTATCACATGTGCATTGTAAGGCAGTGGTAAGGGCTGTCAATCACATTTAGCAGAGCGATGAATTGGGCTAGTTGGTGGTGGTTCATGGTTTCTTGTTGCGCTGCGAATGAGTTGTGAGTTTGCACCACCTGTCCTGTAGTCCCTGTATCGTCCCAGTCACGTCATTCGCAGCGCAACAAGAAATCATGAACCTGTCAATCACAATGCCACAAGTCAACTGCGGTTCCTCCTTCTTGTGGCACGGGTACATTGTAATAGTGTCGTCTGTGAACGCTCACGCGTACAATGTACGACCCCCGAGGGTTCCTCGACAAAAAAAGAAAATAAAAAATAAAGCGCCCGCAGAGTGATGCGTCCCATTGGAGAAGTTCACTTGTGGTGCTTAGCGGGTGTGCGCCTAAACTGTACTGCGGCGTGCCATGCGTGTACAGCAGCTCCAGCAGAGTGAGCGCAGACAGTACAATGTAAACATGCCTAGTTTCATGGTAATACGTACGCTGCATACTGTCACTTTGAGCTGATTCGTGATCATAAGTTTAAATATAACTCACTCATAAAATCAGCGACTTGTGAATTGATGTGAAATACTTCAATGTACAGGAATATGTGCACCCCACTGAAAATAAAACAGGTATTCTAAAAGAAAAGCTCATTGTGATTTCAAATTAGAAAACGCGCATGATGACCTGTCGAAAACAGTGTGTAATCGTTTCATGATATATGTTTAAGCGCAACACCATCTCTTTTACCATCCTTTCAGTGAGAATGATGAATGGTTACGAGGGGCTGCAAAATACTTTTTTTAGTATGAATCACACAAAGTCAACCCATGAAGCCGTTGAACGTGTGAGGAATCTTGTGAATAATGCAAACAAGAGAGTGGTACATTAAATGTGGTATATAGCGCGGTATATGTTTATTCGTTTATTCGTTTATTCGTACCTCAAAGGTCCAGGAAGGACTTTACATGAGGGGGTGGGCACAAGAAAGAAATAAGATAAAATAAATAACAAATATAAAAAAAAATATATATAAGCGGAACAACAACAGCAACGAAGAAAAACAGCAGTAGTACAAACTTAAAATGACGATGAATGACTCTTTAAAGCAGATTTAAAATGAACAAAGTTAGTTGATGTGGCGATGTGGGCGGGAAGGTCGTTCCAGTCTTGCGCTGTCTGATGAAAGAATGATTTCTGGCAGGTCTTAGTTCGGGTGCGTATTGGATAGACGGCGTTCGGATGATTATGGCGTGATGTCCGATGAGCAGGTCTGATGAATGCATTGTCTGGTGGTAAGGAATGAAAGAACTTGTAATACAGGCAAAGACGTGAAATTTTACGGCGAGAGGCAAGATGAGGAAGGTCAAGCTGGGATTTAAATGCTGACACACTTATGTTAGTCGAGTAATTCGAGATAATGAATCTGACAGCACGGTTCTGAATGGATTCAAGCATATTATTAAGGTTAGCTTGATGTGGATCAAAAATGGCGTTAGCATACTCAAGTTTCGGTCTTACTAGTGTTTTATAAGCGATAAGTTTAGTAGAAATAGGTGCCGAGGCAAGGTTTCGACGTAGATAACCAAGGACTCGATTTGCAGAATTAGTAATGTTAATAATGTGTTGCGACCATGTTAGATCACAGGAAATTTGAACACCTAAATATTTAATGGTGTTAGTAGCGGCTACGGGGCAATTGTATAAAGTGTAAATGTTAGCGATGTAGTCTTTACGTCGGTGAAAAGTCATTACAAATGTCTTGTTAATGTTTAGGGACATTAACCAGTTTTCACACCACTCCTGTATAGTGTTAATATCACTCTGCAAAACGGAAGAATGCAAGGTGTTAGATACATGGTGATATAGCACGCAGTCATCAGCGAACAGTCTAATATTAGAGTTGATGTTACGTGGCAGGTCGTTAATATAAATTGAAAAAAGGAGGGGGCCTAGTACAGTGCCTTGCGGAACGCCGGAGTGGACACGAGAGAGGGGAGACTTGCAGGAGTTAGCAATGACAAACTGCCGGCGATTGTATCCGTTGGCATGTGATACGTATTGATGCTTCTAACAAAAAAAGAAAAAACAATAGGTGTAGCATTCAAAGAAGCACCCTTGGGTGGAATTTGTGAACATATACCCTAGGGTGTAATTTGTGATCATACACCTATAGTACACCCAAAAATGAAAAAAGGGTGCGAAAAGGGTGGTTTACGTGAAATTCCACCGTTTTGAATAATCTTGGCAAAAAAAAGGGTGTCCGATGGGTGTTTTATCGAATATCCGCCCTTAAGGGTGTGAAATGGTTTACAGTGTAGAACTATGGGATGGTCTCGACGGCGCACTTCGCCAGTTACCTTCTGCATAATTTGCGGGAGAAATTCATCGTCGTGTACCTCACAAGTTCTAAATGTGTTGTGTGCTTTTTGTATTTTTTGTGCCTTTTTTCTCTACCATTTCACATGCGTTATCTGATGCAATGTTGATTGGTTATACGCGCATTTGTATAACTTGCTTTTCTATATGCTTGTTGATTCAGGCAGTTTAGCGTTAATTTGAATGCTAATTTGTTTTATGTTATGCATGGTTTGGAAGCAACTTCCGTACCCACCCCCTGTGATGTCTCGCAAGGAGGCGGCAGTGTATGTAAATTGAAAAAAAACAAAAAAGACTCTTACTGTGTAATTGTCTATTTTTATGTACATTTTATTACTGCTATTTGTTCTGTTCTGTTCGCTTTTAAGTGGCTCGGTGCGGAGAACTTGAGGTTTATGTTATACCTCGACTACTTCAATTCTATAAGTTCTGCCGCTAAAAAACAACTTCCCCATCTCCCGATAAAGGGAACTATGTGTGGATGCGAAGCAGCGGGGAGATGGTTAGCTTGAGCGGAAGAAACGTCGCCGCTCTGGTTTCGCGGCAGCGGCCCGGGCGCTCATCGCGGCGCGCTCCGTCATTTTTATACCGCGGAACTACCGTGGTGCCCCCCAGCGGGAGTATGCAGCTGTCGCACCACCTATCGCGCGCCGCTCCGTAGAGGATTCCTAGAGGAGAGAATGGGGGGGGAACCGTAGGAGAGGAGAGAGAGGGGACGCGCATGCGCTGTGGGGGTGTGGGACGCGGGAGCCGCTCCGTAGAGTAGAGGATTCCTACAGCAGAGAAAGGGTCTGAGCGTAGGAGAGAGGGGGGAGAGGACGCGCATGCGCTGTGGGACGCGGGCGCCGCTCCGTAGAGTAGACGATTCCTAGAGTAGAGAAAGGGGGTGAGCGTAGGAGAGGAGAGAGAGGGGGGGGAGGAGACGCGCATGCGCTGTGGTGGTGTGGGACGCGGGAAGGAGGGACGGACTATACCCCCCTGCTTTATACATATATACACATATACATTATACACATACCCTCTGCTATATATCGAACTATACTTTCGAACACACAATGTTGTACCGGCAGTGCACAGAAAAATATACGGCTACATGGAACAGTAGTAGCTGGGACACTTCATACATCGAAAATCAGCAGCCCCCCCTTCCCCCACCCTCCCTTCAAAAGTTTTGTTCTCCTTCGAAAGAGTTTACTTTTTACTCACCGAAGGGGACTTTCCCGCATGCAGCTGAGAGCGCGAGTGACGTGGTTGGAGGTTACCGCGCGGCGCAGCTACAAACTACCGGCGTATATTTCGTGCTATGTCTCGGCTGTGCTGCCGCTTCGTACGCTACCGCATTCTACCGTGATTCCTCATCGTCACACCCGCCATCCTGTCGCGATCGCTTCCGTGATTCTCTTCTGGCCCATTGTTGACACGATGGCTGCCATGCAACAGAAGTGCCTGCAGTTCTCCGCAAAGCAGGCGAAGTGAAACATGGAGAAACGAAGTCTCTCGTCGCCGCCGCTTACAGCATCTCAAGAAGCACACTTCTTTTTTTAATTAATTCAATGTAAGGAAAGCTTGGTGACAACGTGTGGCGCCGGCTACTCTTCTTCTCTTGCACAACAGTTGTCGTCGCAAAGTAGAAAACAAACTCAAGGCTATACAAAGGCACACAGTACAACACTCACGCACTCAGTCCAAGTTCTTCAATACAAAAATGTGTTCCACGCAACACAAAAAGTTGACAGAACACCAGTCACGCAATTGATATGTCCACACAAAACATCAAATTCACTAAAATGTTGTCACAAAGTCGATCACGTCTCTCGGGTAAGCGCGCTTAGTGAGATATCGAAGAACAAGGCCGATACTAGAGCCAAGCCGTACTTCCGGAGTCTAACGAGCGCGCACACTGGCTTGTGGAGATGTTGAGCTGTTTACGTCGACACCGCATTCTGACGCCTATAACCCTACCCTTCATTAACCAGCGTATCAGACCAGAAGCTGCGAGAAAAAAAGAAAGTAAAATAAGGCAGCATCGCACAAGGGGCTGCCAAGTCGGAAGGAAGTGCGCAGCTGGGCAGCCTTCTTTGTTTCTCTTCCGTTTTCTTTTTCACTCCTCCTCTCTTTCTTTCCTTTGGTCCTTTTCAGTTTCTTTTTTTTTTTTTTGGGGGGGGGGGGTCATTTTTTTTCTCTCTTTATTTGTGTTTATTTCTTCTTGATTTATCTGTCTTTCTCTTTCTCGTTCTTTTTCTTTCTATTCTTTCTCTTTCTATTTAGCACTTGCTTCCTCTTTTTTTCGGTACTTTTTATCCGTCGTTTCGCCTGCGTTACGCCAAGCGCACTAGTTGTTTTTTTTCCTGATGATGATAAGTGATCATCGTGAGGGCGCTCGAAGAACAAGAGGAAGAAAACTTCTCCTTGGCGCGAGCGTGCGCTCAATATGTTACACATGGAGCGTTACACCAAGCGACGACGGCAGCGTACTACAGCATACTACAGCACACGACCGCATACGACAGCCCGGCCCACTAAAGTTCTCCGTACTTAAAAACTATCACAAAAATTACCGCGTATCGCCATGAAGCCGTCTTCTTTGCATTATCGTTAAGCAGTGCCGTCAAGCCAACTTGCTCACCGAAATTGGTACCAAAAATACGGTACACTTATCGAAAAGTTTTACATCAAATTATACACTATATGGAAATAATTCCCAATTTTCGCGACTTCGATATATAAGGATTTAACGGTATAACGCATCATCGAGTGTACAGCAGGATTTCGCTTTGGATAGTTGCAGTGTACAACATGGTGCACAACTTTTTTTCCTAACTCTTTCACACTTCTTTCACGCAAAGTTATTGAACTGAACGGTCTTAGATCGACCACGGCCGGCAACTGGTATCCGCGTAGGACAGCTCGGCTGCTTTAGCAGTTAGCGTTTGACCAACAGGGCGGTTATACGCGTATGTTTGAGTACGGAGAGACCCTAGAAGCAAAAGCAGCCTTACGTCACATTCAGCCCGTCGTTGTCTGCCGAAGTCGTCCAGAATATCCTGCGACATGGCATCGACTCTTCTACGTAAGCACTAATTCATATATGTTGCTGATGATAGCGGACGGGTGGCAACATGGAGAAGGGAGGAAAGAGGAAGTTAGCACGAGCTGGAGAATAAAAGATGGTCGTCTTGGCCTAGGGCTCGGGTCATTTATTACGCGACAATATACTGGTCGATAAATATCTTCGAATTATTGTTCAATTTAATAATGCTACTGTGCGCCAGTAGTGGGGGCGCTCGTCCACACGATATCATATTAACTCTAGCTCATCTAATCAACAGCTGGGGTGAATAACGAGTGCTTTAATCACCGGCACAGCAAGGGGGGAGGGGATGGGGGGCTTCGAGACCCCCCTTGATATTTCTCAGTTTTTTTTTATATGTCTCTACACGCACACATACAAACGCACGCAATAACATACGTAAAGGATGGGCGAGCGCCCCCCCCCCCCCCCCCCTTCGCTCCCCGCTTCCCCCGGAAAAAATTCTGGCTACGCTACTGGCTGTAATACGGACGAGAATTACTGAGCGCAAGGAAACGCATCCCACAAAAAAGGCACACATGGGACAAGCGCTTGTCCCTTTTGTGTCTTTCTGGTGTGTTCTGTTTTCTTGCGCTAATTCTCGGCAGTGTGCACCAACTAGGCCCTCAAAAACTCCTACTGGCTGTAATACGTTATTGACCCTTAATTCTTACTTTTACCATCCTTGATTTCCTTCGTTCGTCGCCAGCGTAGCGCTTACTTAAAGCTCTGGTACATGTTCTTACGTCACGCATTTCAGGTACGAAGCACCTTAGGGGCTAGGCTTGGCGGCGTCTCCTGTCGTCGTGGTGTGTCATGTAGTCACGGTCCACCATAAAAATGGGCACGTGCCACAGCGGGTATATCCCACTACTAGCCACCTGTCCATTAAAACAGAAGAAGGCAACCGTTAGCCCAGAAAAGTAGCCGACGACGTTAGTAGAGCGGAAACACCCTTCCCTACGTACCGTAGGGACCTGACACCAGGGCTTGTAGGGAAGAAGAAGAAGAAGGAGGGGCACCTTAGGGTAAGCTGCATTCCGACGCAGTTTTCTGACGACGTTAGTGGAGCGGAAACACCCTTCCCTACGAGCCCAGTTTCAGGTTTTGGAACCACTAGTGCCTAATGAAAGAAATATCTGTCGAAACACTGCATGCTCCGTCCCGCCTCAGGTTTCACGTTAGTAGAACTCAAAACACCCTTCCCTACATGCTCAAACCCTTGCCAGATTTTTCCTAACCATTCCTTTACCTATTCGTCCTTGTCCTGTTGCTTAATTAAACGCTTATTCTATTATTTTACAGATGCAACATCCGTGTTTGCCCTTTTGTGTATCAGACTTCCTTGACCACATGTAAAATCGGCATAGTTCGCCTAGCGGACGATACAAATTAGACATGAACCATTTCGAGGATTTTTATGGCGTCGTGCAAGTGCAAGCGTGGCAAAAAACTAGGCGCTCGTGTGCTCGGATTTAGGATTTAGGACCAGCTGGGGTTGTTAAACCCCAGCTGGTCCAAGTTTCATAAGACTTCCACTACGGCGCCTCTCACCATCATATTGTGGTTTTCCGACGTTAAACCACTACAATTATTAATAATGAAGGAAGAACGATTTAAAGTGCGATAAGTGCTGTGCTATCAGAAAGTAGTGAGCTATCCCTATCATATCATTGTGGTCTGTGAAGTCCAATCCTCACAAGGAAATAACTCTATTGAGGATAAGATTAAGAATCAGAATCTTTTAGGGGCGAAACTCCTTAAGCCGTGGGTCGTGCGTCCTCGATGTATGTAGTTGTAGGTAGCCACCTCTCGTTTAGTTCTTGGAATGTCCGCTAGATGGCGGTACTTGTATATGATGAATATATTTAGGGGCGATGCTCCTTACGGCATTAACTCGGCGGTCCTCGGTTGTCTAGGCATTCTGAGTAGCCAGTAGGCACTGGATTTCGACCTCCAAGGTAGTGCCGGTGTGAGATATCTCCTGTGCGTGATTAAACAATAAAAAAAATTCACAACGTACATGTAAAATTAAAGTGAGCTGCGAGTCGCCATGACTCTCATCGACCCTTTAGTATAAATGCGCCCGATCTCACGTCGTTGATGATGTACTGCGCAGAATTCGCGGAAGATTACAGGTTTACCGACGCACCTCCGAAGCTTCGCCCGCTCATCATCATTCACTCCGTGGATATGGTGCCGTCATCTCCAGTTCTCGTCTCGTTTCCGAGAGGGCGCTGTCCTATAGACATGCGTACAATATGGCGGTTGGGTGAAGGTACGCTAGATGGCGTTGGCGGTGCAGCTGCTCTCCGATTGCGCGGACCGCCGTACGAGTGCGCTTGCCGGATCGTGCTGCTTGGCGGACCATGGACGACGACCGGTCGTTGAAGTTTGAATAAAATTTCACACACACTATCGCTTTGATTACTGCTGGGCGAAACCACTGAAGATTTCACGGTGTAACCATGATTGCTTCAGTCACCATAACTCTCATCGACCCTTTAGTATAAACGCACCCGATCTCACGTCGGTGATGATGTACCGGGCAGAATTCACGGAAGATTCACGGTTTACCGATGAACCTCCGCAGCTTCGCCCACTCATCATCATTCACTCCGTGGATATGCTGTGTTTTTTATTTGATTTCAACATCAGACACCGAAAAATACAGATGTTGAGGGCCGTGAGTTAAATGCCACGAAACGGCCTGACGAGGCCCACGGTCCCTCCAACTTGGCACGGACCTCTTTTTCAGTTCTTGTAACCGTGATCATCACGAGGGAAAGACATACATTCCGCTTGGTTTCGCAAAGACTATGCGCAGAGGCGACGGCTGCCATCGCTTCAATCTTGGCACGTTTCCACGCTTGGTGAGCGTCTATATAATGCGCCAATCTGGCCTCCCTTTGATCCGATGTTTCAGCTTTGATGTTTCGGAGCCGGTCGAATTATGTACTGCATGATTGGATTCAGCTTGTCACTTGCGCTGAGGCGCGCGCGCAGACGGCCCAGCCGGCGTGACATCCATGGCGAGGCTGACTGGCCAAACCCTGGCGATGCAGCCGCTCAACCGTTGCCTAGTCGAGTGAAATTGTAGCGGCGAGGCTCCGAGCTAGCGCAGTTGCAACGCCTCTCACAGCTGATTGTGTGGCGTGATTTGGAGCGAGAGACGCCGCCACAGAAGAGCAGCAGTGGCGTCTTTAACGTCCGTCCTAACCGAGAACAGATTTCTAGTTCTCTGACTCGCGCCTTGAGCCGTGCGGCTCTTTTGCGAATGACGACCGGACGCGCCTTTCGTTGCACTCCGGTGGCTCAAGGTCAATGGGACACGATGAATGACCTCGCAAGACGTGGAGTCGTAGACCGTTCAGCCTAAAAGCAGCGAGCCATTCACAGCAGTACGCAATGTAGAATGATTAAAACACTAAGCTATCTATTCTAGCATGACGAATCGTGCGTATTTCAACCTTAGAGACAACTTAGCACAATAGCCGCTGCAGCTCGGCAACGTCACAGTTAGAACTTTACTCGATGCAGATAGCGTATACAACTGCGCATAAACCATTGAGCACAACCACCTCTGGTTCACAAAGTTCGCTCTATATTCAGTTTTCCAGAACGTCTCAATCAAAAATGTCAGCAATAAATATCAGTATTTCGTACATGTACTCTACTCATAACGTCTGTCCTTTATACTGGTATTTATCTACTGCCCATGAGCATTTAATTTTGCACATAATCGCACTGTATTGACGACGCTCACTCCTCCATTGGGTCCCGTCTCGCGTGGGATTCCAGAGAAACGAGCAGGCAGACGCACTCACAAAGGAGGCACATTACGCCGTCGCAGCTGTCTGTCATGCTGTAGTTGCCTCTGAACATTCGAGGGTCAGAGGCGACAACTGTCAAGTTGCCACTCAGACGAGCCTGTAGCCAGGAAGGAACCTCCGACCTCGCGGCCTGGCCGCAGTCTCTCCAGAAGGGTGCTTCCCTTCTCTTGCCATCTACGGATCGCCTGCTCCTGGGCTGCTGCTCGGTTTCATCACTTTGGCAGAACCGGGTCACCTGCACGCACTGCGTGCGGGGCAGACGAAACACTCGAGTCCCTCGTGTGTTCACGCTCAGCGTTTCAAGCTCAACGAGTTGGCTTGATCGCTGCACTCCGCCGCCAGGATCTACCCTCGGCTACACAGAGAGACCTACTACCTACACTCAGTGGCTGCAAAAAAATCACAGCATATCCACGGGATGAACGATGATGAGTCGGCGAAGCTCCGGTGACGATCTCGAACGATCTCCACATCCGGTATCCGATTAAACGGTATCCGCGGCGGCGTTGACGCTGGTGCTCACCGCGGCGTTGCACAGGAGGGAAAACTGGGGAGGCGCAAAGCACGCAGTGATGGACCGGTGTTTCCTACTGGAACATGCCAATCGCTGCTAATGGGCACTGAGAGACAGAAGACTCCGATTGGACACAGAGATCCGCAGTCCGCTTTTAGTTAACGCGCACGCTACGAATTTTAGGGGCGAAGCTCCTTAAGCCGTGGGTCGTGCGTCCTCGATGTATGTAGTTGTAGGTAGCCACCTCTCGTTTAGTTCTTGGAATGTCCGCTAGATGGCGGTACTTGTATATGATGAATATATTTAGGGGCGATGCTCCTTACGGCATTACCTCGGCGGTCCTCGGTTGTCTAGGCCATTCTGAGTAGCCAGTAGGCACTGGATTTCGACCTCCAAGGTAGTGCCGGTGTGAGATGTCTCCTGTGCGTGATTAAACAATAAAAAAATTCACAACGTACATGTAAAATTAAAGTGAGCTGCGAGTCGCCATGACTCTCATCGACCCTTTAGTATAAATGCGCCCGATCTCACGTCGTTGATGATGTACTGCGCAGAATTCGCGGAAGATTACAGGTTTACCGACGCACCTCCGAAGCTTCGCCCGCTCATCATCATTCACTCCGTGGATATGGTGTCGTCATCTCCAGTTCTCGTCTCGTTTCCGAGAGGGCGCTGTCCTATAGACGTGCGTACAATATGGCGGTTGGGTGAAGGTACGCTAGATGGCGTTGGCGGTGCAGCTGCTCTCCGATTGCGCGGACCGCCGTACGAGTGCGCTTGCCGGATCGTGCTGCTTGGCGGACCATGGACGACGACCGGTCGTTGAAGTTTGAATAAAATTTCACACACACTATCGCTTTGATTACTGCTGGGCGAAAACCACTGAAGATTTCACTGTGTAACCATGATTGCTTCAGTCACCATAACTCTCATCGACCCTTTAGTATAAACGCACCCGATCTCACGTCGGGGATGATGTACCGGGCAGAATTCACGGAAGATTCACGGTTTACCGATGAACCTCCGCAGCTTCGCCCACTCATCATCATTCACTCCGTGGATATACTGTGTTTTTATTGTTCAACAACTCAGAGGAGAAATCTCCCACCGGCACTACATTGGAGGTCAAGATCCAGTGCCTATATATACGAGGTGGCCAGCGAACGGTTGTGCAGCGCGAGCAGTCGGTGATTTCAATCAGGAAACTCTCTAGCAGACGCTGCCTGCGTCGGCCTTGCGAGGCAGGTGTCAGGGGGGAGCCTAGGAGAGGAGGGAGAGAGGGGGGCGCATGCGCAATGGGGGTGTAAACGCCGCGGGGAAGGATGCCTGGAGGAGAGAGACGGAGACTAGCAGACGCTGCTTGCGTCGGCGCAGCCGCGCCGCTGCAGCCGCTTTCCGTGCCCTCCGCTCCGCCGCCTTGTCTTCCATATGGCGCAGCGACTCCGAGCGAAAGACGAAGCGCGCCCCTTCGAACTACATGGAAACATCTCGAACGATCGAATCCATCCAATGAGAGGCGCGCGATAGCGCGCCATCTAGTGATCGCTCATCACACTATGCGCTCCCATACATCTGAATGGAGCGAGCGTCGCAGCGCCATCTCGTATTTTTATTCATCAACTATACTAAGCTAGCGCCATCTAGTGACATTCTATGCAATTATACCATACCATGTATCTCTATGGCGCGAGCGCCACCAACGCCATCGAGTGAGCACTTCACGATATAGACGAGGTGGCTACGTACATCAACATCGGAGGAAGGACAGACCCACACCCTAAGGAGCTTCGCCCCTAAAAGAGACCCTTTTCGCCACTGTATCCGCGCCTTCATGGTGGTTCTTCATGGCCTTGGCGACATTGGACTGGAAAACCGGCTGCAGAAGCCACCAGCCGTGTCCTCAGCCATTGACGCCACTCTACTCTTCTTCTCCTCTCCCCTTCTCATCTTTATTTCCCTCTCCCCATTCACCTGCTGACGCTGAGACGTGCTCCCCTTTAGGGTTGCAGAAATAGTTGTATTTTCCTCTCTTCAACCCCTCCTCTTCCTCGTCCTCAACAGCTACCTTTTTTCCTTTGAAGGCGAAGGCCTTACAAGCTTCATGAAGCACGCGAGTTTACCGTCGGCGCCACCGCCTGCATCGGCGCAACAGGAAACCGTCCAAGAAGTATCACGCGATCACAGATTACATAACGGTGACGTGATCTAAGACGTCACAATGATGGCACATAACATGACATCACAAGAGGAAGTAATGATAATAAATCGTCGATTGGTCAAGGGTGCATCGATCCCTGATGCAGTGCAACACCACATCAGGTCCAGAAAGCTTCAGGATGGGAGGAAGGATAAATTCCATTCACTGAGAAGAAAAAAAAATGGCTTTCGCCTTCGAGTCATTTTAGGTGAATTCATAACGGACTGTGTGACTTTTAACAGCCATTATGTCTAATTCGGCCGTAATCTGTCCGTCACGAGCAAAAGACTATCGTCATATTGTAAGAAGGAACTTGGGCGAGTTGGTATCAATAAGTACTTCAGTAGAACAGCGCACAACAAAACAGCGAGACTGGTAGTCTGACAGACTGATAATCTGGTTGTTTTGTTGTGTCTTGTTACACTGAAGTAGATGCGAATAAATAAGGAATAGATGTAAATAAAAAAAATGCGGGCAGTTTACACTAAGTCGCGCAAAGCTTGACACAGCGACGCACAGGCCCGTCGCCGTTCGTACTCCCCGTCGACCGACACGCCTAGCTTCGAGATGCCCTGCTTTTAAAGCGAGAGCCTTTAATGTCTCATGCTCACGTCCGTCCGTCCGTCCGTCTATCCGCCCGTCCGTCCGTGCGTCCCTGTCCGTCCGTCCGAGCCCTGGCACGGTGCCAGGTGGTCGCCGGTGCGCGCAAACGGACGCCGGTGACGTCGGACTCTAGCGCTCGCGCTTTGCTAGCGTAGCATCGCTGTGCCCAGCGTTTCCAATCATGCAAGGAGGGAGACGCGCGCATTGCGTTCCATTCTGACCGACGCCGTCTCAATGGACACAGGCGTTCACGGAATACACTTTCGAATTTACAAAGGGTCCGTCAGTTTAAGCGCTGGAACGCGGATGGCGTCTGCAAAAGCGCCGCGAGAAAATACGAACGCATGCGAACGGAGGCAGATTAGACTCGCTGCGATTCTTGGTAAAAAAAATTAAAAAAGAAAACAGGCACACATTCCGTTTGTGTGCCATCCCACTGAGAGTGTAAAAGAAAAAGGACATGACATAGTCAGTCGAATGGCCACAAGCTTTCGCCGAACACACTTTGGAATGTACGAAGTGTCCTTCAATTGTTTTCCTCGGGAGTAGGCTTTTTCTCGGGAGGACGTCAATGTCTCTCTGGACACGATCGGGCGCAACCAGGCTATGCACCATACAGCGGAGGTCGCGTGCGACCTCTCCGTCGGTGGGCTTCACCTAGCTACTGCGCATGCGCGACTTCTTCAGGTGGTGCGGTCCTGTCCATGTTGTTGGTTCCTCTTTTCTCTTTCTTTCACCATATCGTCTTTTCCTCTATGTCCCCCCCCCCCCCCCGCCCCCCAAACAGTAACCGGGCGCTTTCCCCTCCCGCTGGCAGTTGTCAGCCTCCTTTGTTCCTATTTCCTTTGTGTCCTTGTGTACTGGATTTTTCGAGAGGAAATAATAATAATAATAATAATAATAATAATAATAATAATAATAATAATAATAATAATAATAATAATAATGCACATCGACTGAGAAGAAAATAAAGAAGATGGCTTTCGCCTTCGAAGCCACTCTCAGTTGTCCGATGCTCTCAATTATTCCCACATCATCACTCATAATTCGTGACAGATTTACAAGGCGTGCCATAATTCAAGACTCTGGCAAAGCATAAATCACTCATCTGAACGAATATCGACACCTCTTGTTTCCTTGGCGTAGGAATTTCTGTTCAACACGCAAAGAGGAAGTTATTTTTACTAAATTACGTTGTCGCGTTCCAGAATTCAACTTCTATAGGCACAGAGCTGGTCTGGCTACTTCCCCTCTTTGCTCGTTTTGTAACAAGGGCGAAACAATCGAGCATTATTTTTTATCATGCAACCGCTTCAATCTACTGAGGAAAAACATTCTTAAAGTGGTGTTTAATCTTATAAGATTGGATTTCATTATTTCTAATATTCTATCCCTGGGAGAATCCTCATTAGGTCATTGTCACCGGGATCTCTGTTAGAAATTTTTAATTGAATCAGGGTGGTTTTGATCTCAAATCTCTAAATTAACGTCATTAATTTATTCTAACGATTTTATAATTCATCAGTCACCGAATTCTTATGTGACGACTTTTATATATAAATTGTTTGTTTTTTGGCCAATCCCCCAGAGTGGGTGTGAGCTATACATATAAGCCATCATCATCACCTTCGAGTTGCCGTAGGCGATTGCATCAGAGACCCTGTGAGTTTATTTATTTATTTATTTATTTATTTATTTATTTATTTATTTATTTATTCATTCATTTATTTATTTATCTTCGAAAAAGCGGCGAACATTCTTATCAATGCGCATACTTTTGATGAGACGATAAATTCTCACTCTGAAGATTTAGGAGTGCATGTCGGAACACTTAATCATGTCCCATAGAAAAGCAAGAGGTGCTTTATCTCCAAGGCTCAAGCTATTAAGTCACGCGGCCAAGCGTAAATTCGTGCTACTCTTTAGGTCGGACCTTGGATGTTTCCTGAATTCCGGAAATTGGCTCGCCGTAAGCACTCGAGAAGGCGCTGGATAATTGCCTTTGCGTAATTACCCATGAATAAAGCACGGCTCCTGACGCATCTGCTTTTCCTTTGTACATAGGATAATGCAGAGAGTGTGTTTCTGTGTTTTCGCCTCACTGTCAACACTGCTTTTCTTTCGTTGACTTACATGAACCACTCACCAGAACTAATATAAAATGCGCTCGGTAAGAGCTACCGCATTAAAAGACAAAAGAAAGGCTCAGAAAACACATTCGGTTGTGTAATGTTTTTCGGGTTTTAACTGCATGTTTTTTTCTCTTTTTTTTTGTTTCTTTTTAAACAGTAGGACATATTCCTTTAGTGTTAAAGTCGGTGTCGAAGATGGGGCTTTTATAAGAAAGCAGATAGTGCTGGAGTTGTACTGTGGACATTTTGAAAACACGGTCAGGGTGAAAAGAGCTCTTGTATATGTTTTTGGAACTTTCTCATCAAATCAATCCTAAGTGAATCACAATTTCATTGCATACATTTCATGCCATGGCGATTTCATTCCATCCGCTCCTTTGGGCTTATTTTTGCTTCAAATTCTGGGTTTTTGGTGCCAAAACCATGATATAGTTAATGAGGCACACACTGGTGGGGCCCTTCTGATTAATTTTGACCACCTGCGCTTCTTGAACGCGCACCCAAATCTCAACACGCGGGTATTTTAATTTTCCTTCCCCCCCCATAGAAATGCGGCTGCCGGGGCCGGGAATCTAGACCGCGCCTTTGAAACCGACGAAGCTTCAGTTGACGCACCGTGGATTTAATATCAGCACAAGCTTCTATTCCTTCGTTGCGACACCCGTGGGAATGTCGGGATCTAAGCCGGAAGTGACTCGTTCAGGTAATCTTTCGGACCAAGTGCAGTTTCTCGAAGCGATGGCGTAAGTCACGTTACCACACGCGGAAAAAGTTCCGGTGCGCGAACTTCTCGCTATCGTGCGACACATCAGGAAGAGTCTGTTAGAGCCAAGCAGTGACGATGGTTGACGAACTTTCGCGACTGTTTCAACATCCGCTACAACGAGGAAGACTGCTACATCTTGACTTCCTCTTCTGCGGTTTGTTTTTGTTCCGTTATCGAGACGCAGGGTTCGTTCGAGCGGCCATCGCAGCCAGGGACGTTGCAGCAACTCTCCTTCGCCCTGAGGCGAGTGGCTCTGACAGGTGAGCCGAAGGAAGCTATACACCACTGTCTCGTGCCACTATGTTATTCTTTAGTGCGAACCCAAAGGTTAGCCACTTCAGACGCCTTGTCAGGAAGGGGTTGCAACAGCGACGTTCTGGATCACGTTACTTCGAAGCGTAAACCCAGAAAGGGCCGTTGTCTGGGCAGAAAAGAAAAAAAAAGGAAAACGCGTATGGCGAAAGCGTTCCCTGCAACTTTTTTTCTAAGAGGTCCTTTATTGGGGCTCCATGAAACGAGGCTAGGTCAAGCTGAAGTTCATCATCTTCAGAAGAGCTTTACGCACTCTCAAACCTTTTCGAGTTCGTAATTCTTGAGGTGTGTTTCTGCATCGCAGGCAGCTGTGGGAAATGTATTACCTAAGTACCCACGGAACTCCGCTTTTTCGCTCTCCTGGGCCGCCACAATAAAACTTGTCGGAAAGAAAATATGTATTAGCGTGAAGGCCCGGTTCATACTGACACTCATGAAGAGATCAAGAAATTCTTTTGTACAGTAGTCAATTGGTTGGTCATTTCTTGACTGGCCGTACGTACACTTTTTTGGCTAACACTCTCTCATACACCGTCTAGAGTGGGTGACAGTGTTATGGGCGCAGAACCTCTGCTCAAGGTAATTGAGAGCTGAAAGCTGTGTAAATGAAAGTGCAATATTTTGTAAGAATGCTCTTCATGTTATTTGCAAATAGATGGCATGATTTGAGATGGCTTCCTCGGCAGTTTCCTTTAAAACAGCTTGATGCATGCATGTTAAACTAGTAATCTTAGTTATTAAAGTATAATTAAGTAACGGGGCTAATTAACATTTTGAGCGAATAAGAGGATTCATGTTAGTGTGTTTTTTGAAGTTTGTCATCTTAAAATTTCA
>JALIZH010015611.1:0-61714 GCA_030522465.1 Rhipicephalus appendiculatus
ATTGTCACGCCTCCCTCATCTCCTGAAACGCGCACCAAGCATTGAGAAGTTACCGCAGAACGAAGACAAAAAAGTTCTAACCAACAGATATAGGCAAGGGTGTTTCAGCTCCACTGACGTGAAACATGAGGAGGGGTGATTCTTGCAGTGCGCGCCGGTGCTTCCCACAACAAAATATTTACTCTTTACTACCTTACTCGCCACAGGCACACTAACGCACCATCACTTTGAAGGTATGTTTCAAAAAGTGGCGTTTCGAATGGATGACTTTTCGGTAGAGATGCACGTTTGTGTCTCTCGTTTTACGTAAGAAACTTGAGCACCTTGGTAAATTTCGTCGGGGATTCTGACACCACTGCTAAGTTAAACATGATGTTTTAGGCAGTAACGACGAACCTTTTAACTCCTAATATGCGTAGTATGGACCGGTGCCGAGTGGATTTACCCAGTTTGTTTGGTGCTCACCCGTTTATGATGGACCGAGACGACGACATGACACGCCGAGACCCTAAACTGCCTTCGCCGTCAAGAGTAGAAAGTGATAGCGCAATCGGGCCCCGAGCGCATCGCCTTCTCAATTGTTAGCCTTGCTTCGGTGCATGCCTCAAGCGTGCCGCAAAGAAACGAGCGTCTCTGCTCGTCACATTGGCCGTTATTCTAGAATGTCTACTGCTAGTACAGTGGCGAAGTGCCCACTACGCGAATTCTTTTGCGAATCTTTCTTTTTGCCAATCAGCAAAGTGCCCACTACGTGTTCGTAGCGCAATAAGCGAACCTACGCAGCTGCTCATTTTATTGATGCTTTTCTTGATGATCAACCATGTCAGAGCCACACTTTGTAATGTGTGGGTCTTTAAAACACCAATTCGTTTCGCAATGCACATCTTTTGACGCCTGGCGCGATTCTGTGCTTTTCTACGCAATATTACATGCCTAAAAAAGTCTTCTGAACGCATGTATTAACTTGCATGTAATAACATGCGTTCAGGAGACTCGTGCCACTACGTGACATTCATCTGGTCTTTTTTCTTTTTTTCAAAAGCACTTTTCAGCAGTGACGTGGCTCTGCGGTAGAACACCTGCTTGCCACGCAGCAGGCCTTCGTTCAATTCGCACTCGAACGAAATATTAATTTTTTGTTATTTTTTTTAACTTTTATTTTTTATTTACACTTTTAGGGACCCAACAAAATTGTTAAAGGGTCCCTAACGGCATTATAACACCAGAAACTCTAAATGGCAACAGCATGAGAAGGGAATAATTAGTTATCAAAAACACAAGGAAACATAGATATCAAGGCAGAATATGGTTTCATAGACAATGAAATCGTCACCGTTACTAAAGAATAAAAACATGACTGATACGATAACGCGATGTAATTAAAGCAACATGAGTTCATTGTGTAATATGTATAAGTGCGAATATGAACATATCTGAAAATAATAACTACAAATGACTATTGATGTATGAATTGATATGAAGCAATTTTTTTTTAGTTGTGCTAGGAAAGAATGAAGAGACGGGGCTGTCTTTAGATTAGTAGTAAGGCTATTCCAAACTGTACTTCCTCTAAATTCCAAAATTTGACGGCCGTAATTAGTATTTATTTTAGGTAGTAAAAGTCTGTAGCGTGAAAAGCACTCTTTAAATGCGAAGCATTTCTTAGCGAACTGCAGGCACCTTAAGCGTTTCTATCTATCTATCTATCTATCTATCTATCTATCTATCTATCTATCTATCTATCTATCTATCTATCTATCTATCTATCTATCTATCTATCTATCTATCTATCTATCCATCTATCTATCTATCTATCTATCTATCTATCTATCTATCTATCTATCTATCTATCTATCTATCTATCTGGCTGCCTACGTCTGGGTGCTCTCGTGATCGCTTGTTTAACTTGGTGTAGGCCAAAATTGGCACAGAAGGGTAAGACAGTTTGGGCAATACGACTGTCTGTTCACAACATGAATAACATGAAAATCCTGTCGCGTACGTTGTCAAATCCTTTCCTCTAGACACGTGTGGCTAATAACCGTATTCCACGGGCCGCGGTACATGGCTGAGCGCCACGGGAGATTCCCAGTTTCTATCCACCCAAGAACGGCCAGGACAGACATTAGTCATTACAATGTATGGTGAGGTAGGGCACTTTGGACGGGGACAAAGGCGATAAGAAGGACACGACACTCGCTACAAGCGAAGTAGCGAGTGCCGTGTCCTTGTCCCCGTCCAAAGTGCGCTACTTCACCATGCGGTATAATGATCAGTCACCAACTAGCCCAGCTATCAACCTTCTTGGACAGACATTAGTAACCTAAATGTGAGAGCGTTAAGGAAACCTGACATCGGCTGCATTGACCCGAGAAATGCAAATACAAAAAAATCAGCATCTCAACAGGAATTGAACCCAAGAATTCGTCGTGGCATTCAGAAATTCTACCATAAAGCCATGCCAGGTCTTGAAACTGCTTTAGGTCAGTGCGACTTCAATTGTGGTTGTAGTTCTGGCTAAATACTTTTATAACAAAAGCAATAAACAATACATATGTAAACCTACGACACAGACGCCAGGCAGAGTTAACGTCAGTTGTGGTTCCAATGCTGACTCCACTTTTATAGCAGTCTAAGAAACAATACATTTGTATTCCTATGATTCAGCAAGCTGTATTCAAGCGTTGCTCGTCCCCGTGGGAATATGCTAACGAAAGTTTCGTGTTATATTCACATCTTCAAGCCGTAAAGTACGCTTCGTTACGATAATACTGACGTCAGTGCATTAACGTGAGCGCTGACGTTATGTCAGACCATGAGTTACCCAGTGTGGTCACGAGTAGACGCCAGTGTAGTGGACTTTCCTGGCGAGCCCATGATGTGCACACAACGGAATGGACTTAACGTTGCTCTAGCTCGTACCACTTGCCTCAAAGCAAAAAAAAGAATTTAAAAAAAATCAGCATACGCTTCAGCATTCTGCTTCGCGTAAAGAACAAACCAGACTAATAATACAAGAACAACATTTCAGCCCTACAACAGCCGGTGCTGGTAGTGCTCACTCTAGTGGTGGCGTCGTTCCACAACTATGAACAACCAGTTCTCACATTTCCATGATGCGGGAATGCGTATGAAATTTCTACGTATGTTTACTGAGTACTACATTTATCCGCCTCATAACGTCATGTTCATTTTGAAAAGTGATTGACTGAAAAGTGAAAAACTGATTCCCACGGCACGTGGGATCTGCCTTTTTCTTTTTTTAATCGCATCTTTCTCGATTTTTCTGTCACAGATAACTCTGATTTCTCGCTCACAACCAACCACGCCGACACGGACACCGGTAACACAATTTCTGTTAAACGAGCACTTTAACGCCATCGCGTTAAAAACCAGCAGCTGGCACATGAAAGGCTGCGCAATGCTACTGGTATCATTTTCACGCCCCGGTAAAACATTGCTGATCGAGCTTATGGACATATCAACAGATGGTGCTGTGCGTCTTAAATATCCCTTCTAAATATCGGTTGCGCTCTCCGTCATAGTTTTACTCACCGGGGAAATCCACTGGAGGTTCTTTTTAAATGAATCGGCTGTTACCTTTCGGATGTAACCTTAGCGCTTCGTACCCTTCCAATTGATTTCCTCCTTCATCTACAATATGTTGTTGCGTTGTGACAGACTTCCTACCTAGCGCTTTCATGTGGCTCCAAAATATCCTAGGCGTGGCCTTTTTTTTTTTTTCTTTCGTGAATCCCTGTCACCCAGCGTTCACTTTCGCCTTTAATTTTTGCCTCGACCAAATTTTGCACAATAGATTCTTTCTCTAAATACATTTCCCATATTTTATTGCCTTCATCCTGCGGCTGCTTCTCCTTTGTTGCCTGTCTATTTCGATATCATGGAACATGGGTTCTCAAACTGAATTCTGCGGAACCCACGCTTTCCGTGAAAGACATTTTAGGGTTCCGCGAGCGGCCAGAACAACTACAACCCGTTTTTCATTTTACCACCTTTAGCGACTAATTTATTTATTTAGACAAGCCAATTAACATTGCATTTTGCACTTAGCGAAGCCATCGCACGCCGCTTCCGAACATCGGGTGTAGCGAGATTGGTAGCAGCACTAAAGGTTCGTCGCCTTGTGCACGCCATGAAAGTTTCACGATTTGCGGACCCGTGGTGAGATAACGCGTGGAGAGCTAGCCATTCATGCTCGTGAGCGTTCAAGCCAGTTCAAACGACATTGACGGGCACCTCACCGCTTTACTTGTGCGTCATGGCGCGTCCACAATCACGTGGCACCGTTTTCATACACGGTGACTTCCCTTGAAAAGCTTTGATGAAGCGCGAAACGACGCACGGACACGAGAATGGCACATATGGACACCACGCAGCGCTACTATACTCGCGGACAACTTTTCTTGGCAATGAAGCGAAGGCTACAGAGCCAAATCGCGCATATCCTACCGCCAAAGAATGTAGTTCCAAAATTGTGTTCGTATTTTCTACGTGAGATAAAAAAAACTACTTCTTTATTTTCTACATGCAGCACTTTGAGACAGAACGTAACACACACCAGTGAGATATTTGTATTTATTTCGCTTTATACGCGGACACTTCGCGTTTTTGCACTCGTGAAAAAGTCGCGCCCTTTACGTGCACCTCAAACGCTAAGCGGCGTCTGCGTCGGCATGCAACGCTGATTGCGCTCAGCCATCCGTTTCCACAGAGTTACGAGACGCGCGCCGAACCGGACTACTTCGCGTAGAAGTACATGTGAGGAAGCTCCGCCCCCGTAGCTGTCCCTGCATTGCCAAGAAAAGTTGTTTAGCAACAACATGTTGCTAGTAGCGCTGCGTGGTGTCCATATGCGCCTTCTCGTGTCCGTGTGTCGTTTCACGCTTCATCAAAGCTTTTCAAATGATTCACCAACAAGCCCACATTGCAACTCTCGGTGACTTCCCATTGCTCTCTGTCGGTTTTGTCATTAAAACGCACATCGAGCCCTATGACACGCGCAAGACGTGTCGCTTCGTGCGGGCTGTGGGCTACACGAGCATTCAGGCTTAGCTTTACGACCGATGTACGGCCGTTTCACTGTGGGACAGGCATGCCTCCCTTTTTGTTTTGCAAAAACTAAAACAGGCCTCTACGTCCGGTGCTTCGTATGCGTTAACACGTTGCCTCCGCTGCGCGGTGCCTGAAGCATGCAGTGTGTGGCTGATGGTACTGAATGATCCCAATGATTAGGTGGTGTCCATACAGGGCCAAGAAATACCGAGGGTAAGCGAATACAAGTGCCTCGGAGTACGGGCAAATGAGGATGATATGTCCAATCCGCGTCAAATGAAACCCGAACAGTGGCAGACATTCGCAGTGGTATAGTGCGCGCCGTCCGGTTATCACGACGGACAGGCGCGCATACATGCACAGTGCTGCCGAACCGGATGCGCGCGCCTGTCCATGGTGATAACTGGACGGCACGCACTATACCACTGCGAATGCTTGCCGCTGTTCGGGTTTTCATTTGACGCGGATTGGACATACACTCTAAGGCAGAAGGGTGTTAAAAGCAGGCTTCTCAAGGTGTTAAAAGGGTATGCCGTCCTTCCTTTTGGGGACTAATGGGGCTACCACAACCATTAGTCCCTTTAAAGGGACCCTGAAACGGTTATTTGAAGCTTTGTCAGCGTTTAGGCTAGAGCATCATCGAACCATTGGCACCACAAATTTCGCTGCACGCCGTGTACCAAGGCGGCTACGGCCAATTATATCATACCCTCCTTCTTACCCCCTGCCTTGCCTCCTCAACTCATGATACACGCTGGCATCGCTGGCGATCGCAGAGCTCATGTGAGCACACTCGATGATTTGAGCTTCGCCCGGTGATGACCTCTGAGACTGCACGCCGACAGGTTGCGTGCATCTCGGAGACCATAGCCCCAGGGCGCCCGGCAGCACGCACACCGTCTGGCAACAGAGACATCGCGGATGGGTTGATATCTGCTCCGACAGGTGCCGCCACCCTACCAGCCAATTTTTCGTGCGCGCACACCGCAGCCAATCAGATCGTGCGCAGACTGCGTGTCATACTGGGGAGGGGCGGCTGAAAACCGCGTTGAGCTGAGCCGCAGTGATCTGCAGCGATTCGCAGCTTTATAGCGTTGTAATCAATTACACAGTGTACGCATAGAGCTTAAATTAGTCTGTAAATGAGCCTTAGGACTTGGTCTACTGGCTCAATGTGTTTGTACAAAATCGTCAAAACCGTTTCAGGGTCCCTTTAAGGACTAACCGCCCCTGGTTTAACAGTTAGTCCCCACAGGCCACCTGAAGGGACTAACATTTAGTCCTCACATTTACACTTTCGCGTGCAACCGTTAGTCACTACAGTTGCTCCTCAACGGTCTAACATTTAAGTCCTCCCATTTACCCCTTACCGGGCAACCGTTAGTCCCCACAGTTCCACTTCACTGGACGAACGGTTTGGTCCACTCAAATACTCCAATGGGATGAACATTTTATCCCCAGTTCAAATGATGCATTAATCCCCAGGGATGATTTTTGCACAGTTACTCTCTCCAAGGCTTGATACTTTTTCTCGCGTGTTTTTCTCCGCAGTGAGCCAACAAATGGCGCAGAAAAGAACACGCGAAAAAATATTTAGTCATGCTTGTTTCACTGCTTTCGCAGTCAATGCAACAACGCAAAGACAAAAGTGAGACAATGAAAGGTTTTATTTTTCTATATACATATAAAGTTTCTGCATTCTTTCAGTGCTGCGACATGTCAAATTCTGGTCCAGCCGCGTTGTCATATCTCGTCCAGTCGTCTTTGCGAAGCTGCTCCAACGGAAGCGATAGATGACTGGCATTTACACGCACCAGCGCACGCAGCCTTCTTGCACGTAGTCGACAACGGCTGCTCAAAAAGATTGCAAATAGTTAGTCGCACGTGACAGAGAGGATGAAGACACACGGACATGGTAAATACGTGCAAGGTGAAATAAATACGCACGGTCTAAAATATGGCATGCAAATATTTTCACCGTGATGTCATACATCATCGAAAACAAATTTCGAGTCACATAGCCCAACAGCTCCAGTGCGGCAGCCGCAGCCATCATGCCTAGGCGCCGCGACCGCCGAGCCGCCAACGAGTCGGCGAGTTCTCTGCGAGCGGCGTTGTATGCAGCTCGATGAAGCGAACGCGGGGCCGAACTCGGAGCTTCTGCCGCCAGCGAACCTCGAACAGAAGAGCGAGCGAACGCGGGACCGCCGCCACGAACGACGCAGAGCTGCTTCCGAGCGAGCGCCGCGGAAGCCGACGGTAATGGCGACAAATTTTCACAAAGGTTCCTGGAGCGAGCGGCAGAGTACAACGAGCGAACGCGGGGCCACCGCCGGGGCCGTCGCCATGAAAGGCGCTGAGCTACTTGCGACCGATTGACGGGGAAGCCAACAGTAACGGCGAAAACTGTAGTTACGAAGCACAGCTTAAGTCGGCTAGCTAAAGGCACCCGCCAGCTGCCAGTTGGACTTCAAGCGCGTGACATACAACCGAGCTAGTTGACGGCGACCGCAATGCGTCTTGGACGAGTCGCACCGCAGCGGCTAGGCCTCTGCCCGATATCGCGAGCCCGCGTCTCATCACCGCGGCGTGAGCGTCCAGGCGGCCGACGGCAATGGCGGCCAATTTCCAGGCAGTCACAAAGCAGAGGCTAGCTGTCGCCCAAGCCGACCTTCGCGGTGCATTTCGTGCGCGCGAAGGTCGAGCCCGTTGCCAACAAGCGCGATGCGTTTCGCGCATGCGACAGGTACGGGAGAATAAAGCATGGATCACTTACTTGTGAAATAATCCAGCGCCGATTTCTGCCCAGAGTCAATTGAAATCATGGGTACGATAGGCCTGTGTCTTCTCGGCCGCCATTCCCAGCCGGTGTCGACGCAATGCCGTTGCTACGCCGGGGCACCGGTGGCCGGAGAAATACAGCGCGGCGTCGCGGCGCGTCGAGACCAGCTCCAAACTTCATGGGTGCGGCGAAACGTAAAAGCAGCACCACACGCTCATCCACGCATAAGCGGCATACGTGTTTAACCAAGGCACCGAGGCGTAGTTCCTAAAATCGTCGAACTCTCCGAGCGCGACACAACCGCCCACGCACCTCGATGAAAACAAGTGAGAAGACTGACCAAGAGCGAGGAGGGACGGTTAGTTCCCTTGACAACGGTTTGCACACGGAACGTATCTCCCGCGCCGGTTCATCCCTTTTGGTGCCTTTGGAGAGTAACTGGTTTCCACACGGCACGCATCCCTCTGTGGTTAATCTTTCAAAGGTCTATCCGTTCATCGCGCGCGCTTATTGGGCTCCGTTACTCCTCCTTCGGGTAAATCTGCCATTAGAGTGTACTGTACATATCACCTCGGCAGCAAAGGGGTAGAGAAATTCTCCAATAATGAAGGAGATAGCGTTATGGGGACGCAATAGGTACGAGGTACTTCGAGGACTGGAAAGGTGTAATGATACCGGGGCTTACTGTAGGGAACTCAGTGGTGCGCGCAAGGTCAGAGGTGCAATCAGGAATGGATGTGGATCAAAGAACTGTGGAACGCCTCGCGTTGGGTGCTCACGACGAATGAGGCTGTAAAGGGCGATATGGGGTGGACAAGTTTTGAGGCGATGGGAAGCTCGAAGGAATATAAGGTTCGAAGAGCGGCTAAAGAATATGAAAGAGAGTAGATGGGCAGAGAATCTGTTCCGTTATTTGTATAGGAAGAGTGATGACACACAGTGGAGAAAAAGAACTAGGAGGCTCACTAGTAAATATACGGCTGGCAGTGTAAGCAGTATATGGCAAGAGAGAGCGTTAGACGAGAAGTCAGAGAGGCGGAGAGGATTAACTGGATGGCTGCGATGGAGAAAAAAACCGGCTCTGAGTAGCTACCAGAAGGGAAAAAACGAAATAAGGAGAAGCAATTTTATGATAATTCAAGGGGTAATGTTTGAAGCGAGATCTGGTTGCCTTAAAACGCGTACTAATAAACGGCGCCACAATGGGAAGACGAAAGCACACGAAAAAAAGGGAACACGAAACACAAGCGCCGGCGCTTGTGTTTCGTGTTCCCTTTTTTTCGTGTGCTTTCGTCTTCCCATTGTGGCGCCGTTTCATTAGTATGAATTCATACCAACTTGCCCAGTTGTCAGTCCTTTTAAAACGCGTAGTTATAAAACGAGATTCGGTAAAGAAGAACAATGCACATGCTGTGAGGAAGACGGGCAATGTCCTGATTGATTGATATACACCGAGGTGTATATTTGGGCACGAGTTTGCATGAAGCCTTGGGTTTTCGGGACAACAATGGAAAGCTGAACACATAAAATAAGTACGAGACGGTTAGAGTATTGGTGGCTGAAGAGTATGGAAACCTTCGAGAGAAAGGACAAAACATAGTGGAAAAAATAAAGTCATTCTGCCTTAAGGGCCAGAGATCTGGCCTCTGATTTTGTTTTCTCTCTAGTAAGATCGATTTATTCGTAGTACAGTAGGCACTAGGTGAACCTAAATAAAAAAGTGTGTGCCTGTGTGTTTTTTTTTGTTCTTTTTCTTCCTGTAAAAGCCTGGTGTCGCTCGAGTCACCTCCCCGTTATAAAGGGGACACTCATAGGATCCATCCATCCACCAAGTTTGATATATGACATATTGCCGCTAATAAAACACACACACAAGTGAGACACGAATAGGACGACAAAACGGGCGGCACTTCCAACTTGATTTATTTCAGGCATGAAACAATGATATATGTACACCAGCGACACACACATGCGCAGAATAGCCGAACAGTACCTAACCTGCCCACCTCTCAAACAATCTAATCTCTGAAGACCGCAGCTGTATAGACGTGTCACTTATACAATCGTCGCCTAACTTACTGATATAGAAAGCTTCTATTCGTGTCTCACTTGTGTGTGTGTTTTATTAGCGGCAATATGTCATATAGCAAACAACACCAACTAGGCCAAGAAGAAGTTCTCACCAAGTTTGAGTCGCTGAAAAATTTTTCCAGTGACATTATGCGAAGTGTCAGGAAGCCGGTATAGCTCGCAAACACGTATGGACACCGGTCACATTGATTTTCTTTTCGCTTGCCAGTCGCAGTTGCGCCCCCCACCGATGCTAGTCGCAAATGAGAATTAGCCTGAACTCGATGAAATGATAGCTGAACACCGTAAATGCGTGGTCCTGTCTCATTGCCCGTCATTGCGATTCTGCCCGAGATATTTGGGTAGGTGCAGAGGAACGGCTTACCAGTTTTTGGGAGCTAGTCAGACGCTCGGTCCTACCCTGTTCGCTGGCTTTCTTCTTCTGTTTCGTCTTCAGCTAGTTACAGTCGTGTTCTGCGACGCCATTCGTGTTTTGGCAGCGCCCGCCAAAAACGGATGAAACACACGTCTAAAAATAGAGTAGTGAAAAAAATTCGGGCAGCTTCACGCTGGTGGTGCCGAGCCTGAAGGAACAGCGGGAGCTCCATAGCGTACCAACCAAGCCTAGCCTAGAGTTAGCCACATGAGCATGGAGAGGAGCAGTTAAACCTGGGAAAGTCGATTCGAGTGTAGCAAAGCAATGTCGCGGCTCTCTTTTTTTCTTTCCATCTCTTTCTTTGTCTTTTTGCCTATTTCTTCCTCTCTCTGTTTCTTTCACTTTCCCTCTGTCTTTTTCTTGTTCTCTCGCCCATAGCAATGCAATCATATGGTTTCCATGACTGCTTGTTCTGCTAGAGTGCCTAAATAGTCGAGTGAATATATGAAGCTCCCCGGGCGCTAACACCGCGTCGCCATGAAGTGGGTGGTGGTTGTGGTTCGAAGAAGAAAAGGCGCCTAATTTCTGCAGCCCGGTCGGGAGCACGAAGCAGCGCCTACGGGATAGGGGGGATGGGATGACAGTGGATAGAAGAGAAAAGGGTTAGAGGTGTAGTGGCGCAGAGGTCTCCAGCACGAACAGCAGCAGGCCAGCAGCAAGAATAGGGGTGGCAAGGGTCCCGGTCTCCCATGAAGTTCTATTTCGTTTAGCTCCTCATCCTCTCCACTTCGGCTCCACCCTTCTTCACCAATCTCCGTAATTCTCCTACGCTCCACTCGTAGGCGTGCGCACGAGGGGGGGGCAGAGGGGCGGCCGCCCCCCCCCCCTAGTCACCTAGGTGGGGGGGGGGGGGGGCGCAAATTCAGTCCCATACATTCACATAATAGGGAGGGGGGGCACTGCGACTCGGGGGGGGGGGGGGGCGCTAAGTCAGCCCCATGCATCGACATAATAAGGCAGGGGGGAGAGGGCGCTGCGACGAAACTTTGCCCCCCTCCCCCCCCCCCCCCTCTGAAGGGAAACCCTGCGCACGCCTATGGCTCCATTCTCTTCCTCCACTGTCTTCGCTTTGCCTCGCAGCTGCTGCACTCGGTAGTGGGGCTTGCCTAAATTTTGTGACGCATGCGCGACCGAGTTTTCTGCGACGCCGGCCTTACAATCTGAGCTTAAAGAGCTGGGATGTTAAAGACAGTAGTGACTGCAGCATTTAATATCTTTCGATAGCGTTTTGGTTCTTTTTAACTCTTTTGGCCACGGCGTCGTAACGACACGACGCGAAATTTCCCCTGGCACTTCGGAAACGAAACAGGAAAACTTGTAATTATTTTTCTCCAGTGATCCCCATTGCGATAGACGTCACCAGTGTGGCATTTTTGCGAAGCTGGGGCTGGATTCTTTTGCGACCGTCGCAAAAGTGTCGCCTTTGGTGCGCGCTGATTGGCTATTGAGCAAAACTGGAAAAGTGCGGGCAGCTCTGCGGGGTTCCTGAGGCGCCTGGAATAAACGAGCACGCCTTACCACCACCGGTTGGTGGTGAGGTCTAGCATTTCAGTGACACAGGCGGTAGCTTCTATAGCACTCAATCCTTGGTGGATTGCGAAGCACTTTTTACCCTGAAGCTTTCAGCGAGTGTTACCTTGCCGCGTTATCAGTACTCGTTCTTTTGCCAGCGCGTGTTTTTTGTGGTTTGAACGTTCTAGGAAGAAGAAACGTGTGTTGCTCGCGTGATTTATCACACGTCGGCAACATGTTGAGATGTTGACGCGATGTCGCTGCGGCGACACAGTACAGCTGAACCAATAAACGTGTATCTGGGCGAGTTGGTTCATACTTCAAGGTAAACTGGTGTGCGCAATAAAGAAAAGACAGGGACACAGAAAGAACGAACAGGGGCAGGCGCAAACTTTCACCGAGCTTTTATTTTTGTCGTCAACCATCAATATATACTCATAAAACATACATGTGCAAGCACAAGTGGTCACATGGTCACGGCCAAACAGATTGCAAGAAGGCACGCAAAAATGTACGCTCACCATCAAATAATGATAGAATGGAATGGAATTGTATAATCGAATCGACAGCTTAATGCTGATTATTATTGATTTGTTTTTTATAGCGTTTCGTCAAACATATTGGCTCTATTTCTGTATTATTGTTTTTGTTTTATTTGTTCTTTTAATTTCCTTTCAATTCTTTAATATTTTTCAATGTTCACTGTTGTACCATTTTTGTTCACTTTTGTAACATGTTCACTGTTGTAGCATTTTATTGCCCTCCCTGCTTGGACTACGTATGCGCAGTATTTGAGAAATAAAAATAAATAGATTGAAGCTTAATTGGGGTTACAACTTTGTACTGTTTCTTGTGTGACAGTCGCTTGACTTTGAAGTGTGGCATACTTGCAGAGTTTTGTGGTACCTTTTGGCTTTGAATGTATCCGCCGTGTGAACGACCTAGCCATGGTCAAAAGGACCGTAAAGTGTTCAGGGTGCGGAATGGGATGGAAAATAGAGGATGACAAGGCAGAACAAGCTGACGCCAAGTGTAAGCAATGCGAGTTAGAGGCTAAAATGGAAATAATGATGGCTGCCTAGAATGAGCTCATGGCAAGAATCACCGAGCTGGAGAATGCGTTGACGACAGAGCGGGAAAAAAACGATGGCTATGGGAGAAAGGCTTAAGTCAGCCGAGGAGGGGTTAGCGAAGGCAGTCATGGTGAACAAGGAAGCAAGCGACGGCAGGAACAGGGGGGGCATCGACCCCCGATAGTGGGAGACGCGAAGGGGGGAAACAGGTTTGGAAAAGGCAAGTGCAAGGGTCACAGGACCCAGCTTCCACGAAGTAATTTTGGGGATAGGAGGGGACAAAGCAGCAGCTTTGCACGAGCTAGTAACCGAGGCAGTGGCCAGGTGCGGGACAGTCCAGCAGAAAAGTCGGAGTACGTGATATTCGCCGGGGACTCGAACTTAGGTGGATGCGCAGAAGCAGTCAAGGAAAGGGTGAGAGGCGACAAACGAGTTTTAATAGGGACGTTCCTGGGACGTAGGCTGGGATCAGTGATGAGACAAGCTAGCGCAGAACTCGCAAGTAAAGCTAATGGACGTAACCTCGTGCTAATTGCGGGAGGTCTAAATGACGTGTTGCATGAAGAATCAGCCGAACTAGCGACCTTATTGGCGAAAGGGGTCGATGACATGCGCGCCATTTCCGCTCAGGTGCAGATAGTGGTATGCCCACAATACCGGAGGTACCGGTGCGTGACGGCAACCTGCAAAGAGCGGTTGTCGACGCAAACAAAGAGATATGGCAGATGAGTCGAGAGAAGGGCATCGAGGTAGTGGAAATAAACAGAGAGGTGCACAGGTGGGGGGGGTTTTCAAAGAGACAGAATTCACTTCGATAAGAGGCTTGGTCATGAGGTGGGTTGGCGGCTTGCCGGACGCGCAGTAGCTTTTTTGGGGGGGGCACGCGGGCCCTTCGGTGTCCAGGGTAGCTTCTAATGAGCAAAACAACCTCTTTGACAGGTAGTATAGCGAAAAACCAGATAAAAGGTAAAAGAAGGGAGAACATACTGGCAAGTTTTTGCAGCGCGCGAACATAAGAAAAAGGACAGAGTAGACAGAAAGAGCGCTGACTTCCAACTGACTTTATTTCGCAATGTCACAAAATATGTGTAGAAAAGGAAGATAAGAACAGCCTAATCAATGCAGCAGTAGTCAAAGCACGTGTCACGGGTCCACGATTGCCCTTGTATGATCACAAACCAACTAGCCCAAGCTTCCACACTTGGAAGGGAGAAGGCGCGTATTGCAATTAGTTACATTAACATGCAGGGGGGCAGAAAAAAGGCAAAATGGTTAGAGATTGAGGGACACTTAAACAAGGAACAGATAGGTGTTTATGCGGTTACAGAAACACACCTTAGAGTCTTGCAAGAGCCACCACATATTGACAATTATATTTGGGAAGGATGCAACAGGATCATATCAGAAAGGAGAGGTGGGGGGCGTTGGAATGCTAATTCATAGCAGAGCAAAATGGGATAGAGTGAAGCAAACGCGTTCAGAGCACCTATGGGTTTCGGGCACAGTAGGTGGAAAGAAAACGTGGCTAGGTGTAGCTTACTTGTGGACGGGGAATAACTGCAGAGAAAAGAATCTGGAGATAGTGAAATGCATAAGCACCGATATTAAAGAATTTGGTCATGATGCCGGAATAATCCTGCTAGGGGACATAGATGCTCACATTTATGACCTTGACGGATATTCAGACACGATTGGCAAGTTATTGCTAGATCTCTGCGAGCAACATAGTCTTGAGATAGTAAACGCGGGACCTAAGTGTGAGGGGCAGATCACGTGGGAAGTCGGAAACAGGCAATCGAGCATTGATTATTGTCTCATGACCGAAGGAATCTATAACAAACTTAGAGAGATGAGAATAGACGTAGAAGGCATTAACAGCTTGGGTAGTGATCATAAACGCATAAAATTACAAATGGGATATAAAACTGAAAATAAGAACATAGAATCAAAGTTTGGCAGCTCGTATTTAAATGACAAACAAATAACAAATATAGCCGCAAGAGTCGAGGAAGAAGTAGGCAGACTACCAGGGCAAAGACTGGAAGTATAGTGAGCTGCTACATGTAATCACGAAAGAAATAGAAAAAGAGAAGAAAACTGTTTGTTGGAAAGGAAAGAGAAAGCCAAAAAGTTGGTGGAACAAAGAAATTCCGGGCAGCGGGAGCACAGACAGGCAAAAAAGGAGAAGCGGCCCCTGGACAAAGTCAACCAAATATGGGAAATATATTTAGAGGAAAAATTCATTGTGCAGAAATTAGTCGAGGCAAAAATTAAAGGTGCAAGTGGAACGCTGGATGACAGAGATTCGCGAAAAGAAGAAGGTCGCGCCTAGGATATTTGGGAGCCACCTAAAAGCGCTAGGTAGGAAAATCTGTCACAATGCAACAACATATAATAGATGACGGAGGAAATCAATTGGAAGGGTATGAAGCGCTAGGTTATATCCGTAAGGTAATAGCCGATTCGTTTAAAAAGGTCGTCCAGGAGATTCCCCCGGCGAGTAAAAGTATGAAAAAGAGTGCAAGCAAGGAAGATGTAGTACTTGAGAATTTCCATTTGAAGAAAGCCGAAGGAAAAAATTCCTAAGCGCACTACTCCGGGCTTAGATGGCGTTCCCATCAGTCTCATTAACGAACTAGGACATAGCACTAAAGAAGCACTGCTGAAAGCCGTAGAAAAGTGCTTAGAGGAGAGGGAAATACCAGACAGTTGGCGGAAAAGTAGAATGAACTTAATCTATAAAAGCAGGGGCGAAAAGGATTACATTCGCTCGTATAGACCGCTAACCATTACATCGGTGCTATACAGGTTGGCGATGCAGGCAGTAAAATTAAAAATAGAAACGTGGGTAGAGCAAAATATTTTGGGAGAACTTCAGAATGGATTCCGAATTGACAGGCGGTTAGGCGATAACCTGTTTGTTCTTATTCAGTGTATAGAAATATCTAAAATAGAAAACAGGCCCTTATACGTAGCTTATCTTGACATCACTGGGGCGTATGACAACGTTAATCAGGAAATTTTGTGGGATATATTGAAGGAAGTGGGCATACGTGACGACTGTATACAGCTATTGAGGGAGATATACCGAGAAAATACAGTTTGTGTAGAATGGGAAGGAATAAGTAGCAAGGACAGCGTTGAAATTAGCAAGGGACTGAGACAGGGATGTCCTTTCTCCCCGCTGTTATTCATGCTGTACATGGTGAGGATGGAAAAAGCGCTAGAAGGTAGCAACATTGGATTTAATCTGTCGCATCAACAGGCCGGCGGGATGGTTGAGCAGAAGCTTCCAGGTGTATTTTATGCTGGCGATATTGCCTTAATTGCGTACAGTCAAGATGATATACAGCGGCTCGCAGATATATGCGGAAGGGAAGGCTCTAGGACTAGGATTTAGTGCAACAAAAGGTGGATTGATGGTATTCAATCATCACGCAGACCACGCGGTCTTAATACAGGGCCAAGAAATACCGAGGGTAAGCGAGTACAAGTACTTCGGGGTATGGGTAAATTGAAGGGGATAGATATATCGAGGTACAAGAGAAAGCATCGAAAGCAAAGGGAAAGAGAAATGCTGCAATTATGAAGCACAGAGTGTTATGGGGATACAATAGGCACGAGGTGCTTTGGGGTTGTGGAAAGGTGTGATGGTTCCGGGGCTTACATTTGGGAACTCAGTCGTGTGCATGAAGTCAGAGGTGCAATCAGGAATGGATATAAATCAAAGGACTGTGGGACGCCTCGCGTTGGGCGCCCACGGGAAGACGACATCATCATCAGCCTGTCTACGCCCACTGCAGGGCAAAGGCCTCTCCCATGTTTCGCCAATCAACCCGGTCCTGTGCTTTCTGCTGCCCCGTTATACCTGCAAACTTCTTAATCTCATCTACCCACCTAATTTTCTGTCTCCCTCTCACGCGTTTGCCATCTCTTGGAATCCAGTCAGTTACCCTTAATGACCAGCGGTTATCCTGCCGACGTGCTACGTGCCCGGCCCATATCCATTTCTTCTTCTTGATTTCAACTATGATATCCTTAACCCCCCGTTTGTTCCCTGACCCACTCTGCTCTCTTCCTGTCTCTTAAGGTTACACCTATCATTTTCCTTTCCATCGCTCGCTGCGTCGTCCTCAGTTTAAGTCGAACCCTCTTTGTAAGTCTCCAGGTTTCTGCTCCGTAGGTAAGTACCGGTAAGATGCAGCTGTTATATACCTTCCTCTTGAGGGATAGTGGTAGACTGCCATTCATGATTTGATAATGCTTGCCAAATGAGCCCCATCCCATCCTTATTCTTCTAGTTATTTCACTCTCATGGTTCGGCTCCGCGGTTACTACCTATCCTAAGTAGACGTACTCCTTTACAACTTCCAGTGTCTCGCCACCTATCGCAAAGCGCTGTTCTCTGTCAAGATTGTTCCACATTACTTTAGTTTTATGCATATTAATTTTCAGACCTACTCTTTTTATTTTCCGTATCCAGTTCAGTAATCATAAGCTGTAATTCGTCTCCCGCGTTACACATCAATGCAATGTCATCAGCGAATCGCAGGTTACTGAGATACTCTCCATTAACTCTTATCCTTAACTCTTCCCAATCTAGGGCCCTGAAAACCTCCTGTAAACACGCGGTGAATAGCATTGGAGAGATCGTGTCTCCCTGCCGTACGCCCTTCTTTATTGGGATTCTGTCGGTTTCTTTATGGAGGACCATAGTGGCTGTGGATCCGCTGTAGATTTCTACCATTATGTTTATATAGGCTTCGTCGATGCCCTGATTCCGGAGTGCCTTCATGACTGCTGATGTCTCCACCGAATCAAATGCCTTCTCGTAATCTATGAAGGCTATGTATAGGGGTTGGTTGTATTCCGCGCATTTTTCTCTATCACCTGATTGATAGTATGAATATGGTCTGTTGTTGAGAAGCCTGTATGAAATCCTGCCTGGTCCTTTGGTTGATTAAACTCTAATGTCGTATTAATTCTGTTAGCAATTACTTTTATAAATAGCTTGTAGATAACGGACAGTAAGCTGATGGGCCTGTAATTTTTCAGGTCCTTGACGTCCCCTTTCTTATGGATCAAGATGATGTTGGCATTCTTCCAAGAATCTGGTATCTTCCCTGTCGAGAGACACTTCGTATACAGGGTAGCCAGTTTTTCTAACATAATCTCTCCACCGTCTTTCAACAGGTCTCATGTTACCTGATCCTCACCAAGCGGCTTTGCCTCTTTGCATTCCCTTTACGGCTTTCTTTACTTCTCCTGTCAATACTGGTGGGATGTCAGATTCCTCTGGGCTATTATTGCTTCTTACATTATCATCCTGACTGACTCGGCTGCTGTACAGATCTCTGTAGAACTCTTCCGCTACCTCAACTATTCTATCCATATTGGTTGTGACCTTGCCTTCCTTGTCCCTTAATGCATACATCTGATTTTTGCCTATGCACAGTTTTGTCTTCATAGCTTTCAGGCTTCTTCCGTTCTTTAGAGCATGCTCTAAGGAGTGTGCAGTGGAAGTCGGGGGGTACAGTCGTTAGACAGGACACTGGTAAGCTATCCCAAGAGACGAAAAACCTCATTAAGAAACGTCAAACCATGAAAGCCTCAAATGCAACAGACAAAATAGAGCTGTCGGAGCTTTCCAAGTTAATCAATAGGCGTAAAGTAGCCGACATAGGAAAGTATAATATGGAGAGAAGACGACAAATGAGGCTGTAAAGGGTGATATGGGATGGACAGGCTTTGAAGTGAGGGAAGCTCAGAGCAAAATGAGATTTTAAGAGAGGCTGAGGAAATTGAAGGAGAGTAGATGGGCAGGGAAGGCTTTCGGGTATTTGTATAGAAATAGCGTTGGCACGCAGTGGAGAAAAAGAACTAGGAGGCTCACCAGCAAATAAACGGCTGGCAATGTGGGCGATATGGCAGCAAGGAGCATTAAGCGAAAAGTCAGAGCGGCGGAGAGGATGACAGCGATGGAAAAGAAGGCCGGCTCCCAGTAACTAACGAAAGGGAAAAAGCGAAATAAGGAGGGTAAGGTTTTATGACAATTCAAGGGGAAGCGCTTTACTGTTTGAAGCAAGGTCGGGTTGCCTTAGAACGCGTAGTTATAAAGCAAGAATCAGTAGCGAAGAACAACAATGTACATGATGTGGGGGGTACTAAGGAAACGATTAAAAATGTACTGATTGAATGTGGCGATATCCACCCAGGTATACGTGTGGGCATGAGTCTACATGAAGCCTTGGGTTTTAAGGACGACAATGGAAAGCTGAACACGTCCGCGATAGAAATAAGTAACAGACGGTTAGAGTATAGGTGCAGAAAAGTAGAGATAAAAGACGAAAATAAATAATGAGGAAAAATAAGGTCGTTCTGCTTTAAGAGGCAGAGAAATGTACCGTGAATTTATATTTTTCTTAGGTATAATAACACAGATTTAATCAATGTAGATGAGGCATTAGGCCAACACAAAAAGCAAGTTTTCTTTCCCGATTCCTTTTTTTTTTCGAGCCTGGCGGCAGGCATGTCACCGTCCTGTTATAAAGGGGACGCTCATAGCATCCAACCACGTAAGTACACGGGCCTCAAGCATTTTCGCCTCCACTGAAAATTCGGCTACCGTACTTATGAACCTAGCGTTCCTGCCAGCACCACCTCGTTTAAGTTGTTTGTGGATGCTGCTCTCGCGTTTTGGCTCAGTACATTTGCGGCGCTTCGCAGATCGTCCAAATGAACCGGGCTGCGGCCTTTCTAAAGGACTTTTCTGCGGCCTTTCTTTGGACTTTTCTAAAGCATTTGACAAGGTTTGTCATCAACTGCTACTTCACAAACTCAGCTTTCTTAACCTCGACCCTAACCTTCTCAGATGGATTAGGTGCTTCCTTCTCGACCGCTTCCAATTTGTTAGTGCTAACGGCCATAATTCATCCTTTACTAACGTAAATTCCGGAGTGCCACAAGGCTCCGTCCTCGGACCTCTGTTATTTTTAATCTACATTAATGATCTTCCCGCTGATGTTTCCTCGCACATCTTTCTTTTCGCTGATGACTGCGTGATTTTTCGCGAAATTAAACCGATAATGATACTAACGCTCTCCAATCTGATCTATCTGCTATATCTAACTGGTGCACTAAATGGCGAATGGAACTTAATGTAAAAAAATGCAAAATTATGCGTGTCACCAGAAACCCTAACATTCCTCCTCCGCCTTATTTTCTTAACGGTGTTCCATTAGAATCTGTCACTTCATATAAATACTTAGGTGTCCACATCTCATCTAATCTAAATTGGACTGTGCACACAGAGTACATCATCAACAACGCTAACCGCATGCTAGGCTATCTACGCCGCAACTTTTCCGCCGTTCCCTCTTCTGTTAAACTAATACTTTACAAAACCTTAATTCGCCCAAAGCTAGAATACGCTGCCTCTGTGTGGGACCCAATGCAAGCAAAATTAACCACTGCCTTAGAACTCGTTCAGAATAACTCCGCTCGTTTCATTCTCTCCAACTACAATCGCATTGCTAGCATATCAGCCATGAAAGCCATTCTTTCTCTTCCATCTTTAAGCACGCGTCGAAAAATTGCTCGCCTGAACTTGTTTCATAATATATATTATCATTCAACTCTTCACGGCACACTCCTTCTTCCACCACAGTATATGTCCCACCGCATAGATCATCGCCATAAAGTAGGTGTTCGATTTTCAAAAACGAAAACATTTTCCCAATCATTTTCACTCCGCACCGCGATCGAGTGGAACCACCTTCCGGCTGAAATCACATCAATCACCGACAATAAACGTTTTCGAGAAGCACTAACCAATGTTATTTAAATGTATAAGCCCGTTTTACTTTACTGTTATTATTACTCACTGTATTTGTTTTGACTGGTGTATATATGTATGTAATTTTTTGTTCCCGCCCCCCTCTGTAATGCCTTTGGCCTTGAGGGGTAAAATAAATAAATAAAAATAAATAAATGTGGCCCAGTTAACGAGAGTTGGATGCCATTTAACAATGCAAATGCTTGCCGGGAACAAGGAACACGTCCAAATTATCCGACTTTTCGAATTAACAATGGTTCAATTAAGGAGCTCTTGCTGTAACATTATTTTCACTTAATTGTGACGATGAAGAAGGCCAATAGTGAAAATAGTAGAAAATAGTAAAAATTAGCAGCTGTTCCGAGTACGAATACAACCGATGAGCGAAGCTTCTTAGAAATGGGAAATAAACGACTATGTACATTTTGAAACGGTTGGCGGCGTCGGCGCATAGATTCGGCCGCTCTAGCACGTACGGTAGGATCCTGTCGGCGTAACCTTTGTAGCTCCGCTCGTCGTGCTTTAACCGCAGGACCCTGTTGCCGGGCTCATCTTGCTGCCGCTGCTCTGGCTTTGCGTTCCCCGCATCCTTGCCAAGCTGCTTATCGTCTTCATCATATTCACGTTTACGTTTCTGAGGACGACTATCCATATTCTGTGAGGAGCCCTAAGTAATGTCAAGTGGGTCCTTATTTTTTTTTTATGTATGTACAAACATGGTTTTCGGTAAATTTATTGTCGTTTATAAACGCGAACTGTTTTTGCGCCGCGCACCTTGTTTTTTGCGCAACGCGCGCCGAACGCCGCGAGCGCCTTGCACGGCGTGTCGTTTCTTTTTTTTATTTATTTTTTTTTGTTGTTGCGCCGGCGCCGCGAGGGAATAGCGCCTGCTGCTACCTTAGACAAAGCGCCCGTGCTGCGCTAGAATGATGGTTGTCATTTCATAATTCACGATGGTGAAAGTGAAGACGACCATTATAACCAGTTGTGCACACAGCTTATTTCTTTTATTTAACCTCGAATTTCTGGTGCGCTAGAAGCAAACCGCTCGGCCTTCGGCGCGCACGGCGTTTCATTGTCTTTTTGAGCCGGCGCCACCTCCAGGGAGCTTCAACGGCGAACGGGTGCCGGCCTAAGGAGCTTCGCTCCTAAAAAAGGCACACTTTACCGCCCTATACGTTACCTACAAAAAAAGGATAACGTGTTACCGTTACCGAAGAAAAGTAACGAACGCTACTTCTGACGTTACTCTATGATCAGAAATTTTAATCGGTGCGCCCTCGCTGCAAGAATAAAATTTTAATAAACCTCATATTCATTTTTCACGTAAAATCTCTAGCCCAAGCAACGGATTTCCGCTTAAATACTGGTGTAACGAAAAGACTTTCCACAACTGTGCCGGACTTATCATAGCGCACGGCCTAAATTTAACTTTAGGGTTCCATGTAATGGCTCGTAATTTTGTTGCACATGATAAATATTTCTCAAAGTGAGTGTTAACAGAAAATGAGATTTCATCATTAAGGCTCTCCAGAAAGAAAACCACTCATCCAGATGTCTACTGATCTACAATAATTCTGATTGTGTGCATCTAGTAGCGTACCAAACATATGCGCATATCTTGTAGGAATAAAGAAATCCTTAAATAGCGTAGTTCCGAAAAAAATATTTACAGCAGAAATTATCTTTCTCCCTTTCCCCTACATAATTGCCGCGGAAATTTCGAGTGTTTATGCGAAGGCAGGCCTCGCTCGATCAGGAATTCAACAACCAGAAATGTATGCCTGCGGTTAGAAGCACATAGAAGGAAGTTTTATTTTGAAAATAGGACTGATGAAGAACGCTGCACTACTGCAGGGACAACTTGCTCACGATTACAACTCGTAAAATATAAGCAACAGCTCTATTTCTGAGCTGTCGTCGGACAGCATGCGTCCCTTCTCAGTGAATGCGTTCGCAGCTACTGTAAAGCGGCGCTCGAAGGACGCATTAGATGATACTCCTGTTGTCAACACCCGGCAGGCCGATAGCAGTTCGCCGCTGCGACATAACAACAGCTCTGGGAACGTGACGCCTACGGGACGAATAAATTTTCTGTAAGACTGCCGGGATAATCGGAATAAAAATAACGAGTCACGTGACACCTCACCTTACCGAAAAATGTTAACGTAAGTACGTTACTTGTTACAGGTACGAAATGGCAAAGAGTACGTTACCTAAATTACGAAAAAAAAAAAAACGAAATGCGTTACCGCTAACGGCATTACTTGTAAAGCGTTACAGCCGACACTGGTCATCTGGTCCTACGCTCATTTCCTCCTATGCAAATCCTATGAAACCCTTCAGATTTAAAAATAAAAAAAAACCAAAAAAGATATCATTAGAAGCAAGATTTTCCCTTCTATCCCACGAAGTAAAATGCACTGCGTTGTAATTTTTGAATGAATATGAGCATCCCCTTTATAACGTGGCGGTGACCTGTGCGGCACGAAGATCGCAAAAAAAAAAAAGTTTCTCTTTTTGTATTAAGCCAGTCAGGTTCAGTCAAATCGATCTTACAATTGAAAAGAGACAAATTCACAACCCATCTCTCTGCCACACACGGCAGATTGACCTCGCTTTGCCCGGTATTTATCTTTTTGTCCTTTCTCTCTATTTCTTCCGCCACCAATTCTCTAACCATCTCTTAAGTCTAATGTGGACGTGTTTACCTTTTCATTGGTGCCCCAGAAACCCAAGGCTAATGTAGGCTAGTGCCAAAACATACACACGGGTGGATATCTCCGACTTCCATTAGAAGATGCACCGTCGTTTTCTTAGCTCTCCCACAGTGGCTACATTTTTATTCGTATTTGTCGAGGCTCAAGGCGCGTTGTTGGGCTAGTTGGTTATGATCCATGAGACTGTTTGGCGTAGCGCACACCCACAAGGACAAAGAAGGACACACACACACACAGCGCTAACTTTCAACTATGGTTTTATTTCTGATCACACGTGTTATTTATACATGAACAGGCGATCGATAAAACCCGCTCGCCTCGATCGATGTCGAGGCCCTTTTTCACAAATCAACCTTAACTTAATGCCATAAGGCGCCATTTCATAAGGAAGGGGAAAGTTTAAGGATGAGGAAAGCTCAGAGTACGTTTCAGAAAGCCGCCTTATTCAGTTCAAAGGCAGCCTTACGGAAGGTGGCCTTGTCGTCATAAGGAACGAGCATGGGAGTGAAGCTGTGAACTTTTTCTGGCTCATTGGTGGTTTATTAGCAAGAAAGAATAGTTGCGTGCTCCTCAAAACAATAAAATAAATGCAGGAACGCATGCCCGTGAAAGTTGCGGAAAGAGCGCGTCTCGTCGGGCCTCGCCATGTGTTCCTTTTGTATGTGATTACCGTTGTCATAGCAACCGGCGGCTCGCTCAGTCACGCCGTTGAGGCCACACGCGGACGCGCTGTTTCACGAAGCGTCTGGTTTCGACGAGATCACCGACGGACACGTGAAGTTGCGAGCGGTGTTTTCTCCGTTTGTCTGCGCGTGTGGATGCTTTTATGCGTCATGTATATGATTTGTTACTGAGTGCGTTCGTATGCGTTCGCTTGTTTATGCGAATTGGTTATACTGTCACGTGGTCGTGACGTTGACGAAGACAGAGACGGCGTGTCCAAGAGGAAACTGTTTATTTGGCCGAACTTGTGGCCGGTAAACGTAAGGTCAGATTACAGCGATACAAACTGTCACTGATAGCGGCGAACAGAGCGTCGGCCGTCGATCAACTGATCATCGCTGGAACTCACCGGCTTTTATACATGACGCGTCGAACATTCTAGCCTTATCACTGGTCATCGCGCAAGCCTCTCGAATGAGCGTCAACTTAGCCTTCTAGAGGCCGACAAGGAAGGAGGTTTCGTCGTAATGACGGACGCTCTGTTTCAGGAGAAGGCCTTGTCGGCAATCAGGAAAAATTTCAAGCAAGTTTCGTTCGATCCTCGGAAACAGACACGCCTCGTACTTCAAGCCCTGGATGATCTCAACCTCCAGAACCTCAAAAGACGAGCTAAGAAAGAAGAAAAGGGTGTCCTGGAAATATTTTTCACGGTTAAAACGCACAAACCTGAAGCCCCGCTTCGAGCCATTGTATCGGAAAAAGCGACTTGGCAGCGTCCTCGTCAGCGGCTACCTACAAACGCAGCTACGAGTACTGGTGAAAGATGACCCGTTTGTCATTAGGAACTCCTGTGATGTCGTCCAACAGTTACAAAGTTTGAACTGTGGCAAGTTCAACGGATTTTCTATCGACATAGAAGATCTATACTACTCTGTGCCGCATAAGGAACTGCTCGTGGCTATTCGCGAGAGGATCGAGGCTCATGGAGAGCTCGCGTTTTCGAGTGCTACTGGTGTTAATTGTGAACAATTCGTAACATTGTTAGAACTTTATTTGGGTTCTACCGTGGTCGAGTTCGGCAACGAATTCTACGTACAGAAACAAGGAATCTGTATAGGTTCGGCTGTCGCCCCAGTCTTGTGCGATATCTTTCTGTCCGTGGTTGGAAGCCGCATCCAAGCGAGATTGCAAGCCCCGTGTATTGTAAGCATCTGTAGGTATGTTGACGATTTTTTGGTCCTTTTGAAAGATGTTTCTGACCTTGATGCAGTGATTAGTAATGTCGTCAGTGTATTCCAGAATGAAGGGCAGGGTCTTAAGGTTTACTTTCGAAAGGCCGGTAAACAATGAGCTTCAGTTTTTGGATGTTAGGTTGCGTTTTTCTGATAATCATATCTGTTGGTTATACAACCCAAGATAAAAAAAGGCCTTACTGCCGCACGGTAGCGCGCACTCGAAGCTAGTCAAGCGCGGTATTGCAAAGAATTGCTTGAACTCAGCCCTCAATAAGACTTGCAGTCATGCTCTTTCCGAAAGTTTCTGTGCCCAAGTTTTGAGACTAAAGTGTGCGGGCTACCCCCCAGAACTTATCACTGCCGTTTGTGAGTCCCTCCTGCAAAATATTAAACGTGCAAAACCAAGCGACAAGCCTAACAAACCGGACACGCCGGTCAAGGTCATCCCATATATACACCAAGTATCGCACAATATTAAACGGATAGCAAGAAAACACAACGTTCAAGTTGTTTTTTCCACTGCTTGCAAACTCTCAAAGTTGTGTGCTTTGACTAACGGTAAGAAGCGGCGTGTTTGTGTAACGCAACACCGGAACAAATTTACAGAGTGCGTTTCTAATGTCGTTTACAGCATTTCCCTGAGCTGTGGTCGGCGCTACATCGGTCAGACCGGCCGTTGTTTTAACGATAGAGCTAGAGAGCATAATTTGAACGTGCGCAATCAATCAGGAGGATTTCTGGGTGAGCACTGCAAACGCTGTGGTTGTTCCCCTGATTTTCAACGTACACAGTTTCTTATGAAAGCGAAAGATAAAATTGAGCGCGAAATCGTGGAAGCCTTTTTCATACATAAGGCAGGTGACAATTGCGTTAGCAGGCCTTCAATCGTCTTGTCTGACGCTGAAATTGAATATCTAAAAGGTTTTATTTAGGGGTGGTTCTCACTTGCATATATGTTTTTTTTTTGTCATGTGAACTTTCATCGTTTTTATGCCCTGTATACGCGAAGCGTCATGTGAACTTTCATCGTTTTTATGCCCTGTATACGCGAAGCGTCATGTGAACTTTCATCGTTTTTATGCCCTGTATACGCGAAGCGTCATGTGAACTTTCATCGTTTTTATGCCCTGTATACGCGAAGCGTCATGTGAACTTTCATCGTTTTTATGCCCTGTATACGCGAAGCGTCATGTGAACTTTCATCGTTTTTATGCCCTGTATACGCGAAGCGTCATGTGAACTTTCATCGTTTTTATGCCCTGTATACGCGAAGCGTCATGTGAACTTTCATCGTTTTTATGCCCTGTATACGCGAAGCGTCATGTGAACTTTCATCGTTTTTATGCCCTGTATACGCGAAGCGTCATGTGAACTTTCATCGTTTTTATGCCCTGTATACGCGAAGCGTCATGTGAACTTTCATCGTTTTTATGCCCTGTATACGCGAAGCGTCATGTGAACTTTCATCGTTTTTATGCCCTGTATACGCGAAGCGTCATGTGAACTTTCATCGTTTTTATGCCCTGTATACGCGAAGCGTCATGTGAACTTTCATCGTTTTTATGCCCTGTATACGCGAAGCGTCATGTGAACTTTCATCGTTTTTATGCCCTGTATACGCGAAGCGTCATGTGAACTTTCATCGTTTTTATGCCCTGTATAGGCGAAGCGTCATGTGAACTTTCATCGTTTTTATGCCCTGTATACGCGAAGCGTCATGTGAACTTTCATCGTTTTTATGCCCTGTATACGCGAAGCGTCATGTGAACTTTCATCGTTTTTATGCCCTGTATACGCGAAGCGTCATGTGAACTTTCATCGTTTTTATGCCCTGTATACGCGAAGCGTCATGTGAACTTTCATCGTTTTTATGCCCTGTATACGCGAAGCGTCATGTGAACTTTCATCGTTTTTATGCCCTGTATACGCGAAGCGTCATGTGAACTTTCATCGTTTTTATGCCCTGTATACGCGAAGCGTCATGTGAACTTTCATCGTTTTTATGCCCTGTATACGCGAAGCGTCATGTGAACTTTCATCGTTTTTATGCCCTGTATACGCGAAGCGTCATGTGAACTTTCATCGTTTTTATGCCCTGTATACGCGAAGCGTCATGTGAACTTTCATCGTTTTTATGCCCTGTATACGCGAAGCGTCATGTGAACTTTCATCGTTTTTATGCCCTGTATACGCGAAGCGTCATGTGAACTTTCATCGTTTTTATGCCCTGTATACGCGAAGCGTCATGTGAACTTTCATCGTTTTTATGCCCTGTATACGCGAAGCGTCATGTGAACTTTCATCGTTTTTATGCCCTGTATACGCGAAGCGTCATGTGAACTTTCATCGTTTTTATGCCCTGTATACGCGAAGCGTCATGTGAACTTTCATCGTTTTTATGCCCTGTATACGCGAAGCGTCATGTGAACTTTCATCGTTTTTATGCCCTGTATACGCGAAGCGTCATGTGAACTTTCATCGTTTTTATGCCCTGTATACGCGAAGCGTCATGTGAACTTTCATCGTTTTTATGCCCTGTATACGCGAAGCGTCATGTGAACTTTCATCGTTTTTATGCCCTGTATACGCGAAGCGTCATGTGAACTTTCATCGTTTTTATGCCCTGTATACGCGAAGCGTCATGTGAACTTTCATCGTTTTTATGCCCTGTATACGCGAAGCGTCATGTGAACTTTCATCGTTTTTATGCCCTGTATACGCGAAGCGTCATGTGAACTTTCATCGTTTTTATGCCCTGTATACGCGAAGCGTCATGTGAACTTTCATCGTTTTTATGCCCTGTATACGCGAAGCGTCATGTGAACTTTCATCGTTTTTATGCCCTGTATACGCGAAGCGTCATGTGAACTTTCATCGTTTTTATGCCCTGTATACGCGAAGCGTCATGTGAACTTTCATCGTTTTTATGCCCTGTATACGCGAAGCGTCATGTGAACTTTCATCGTTTTTATGCCCTGTATACGCGAAGCGTCATGTGAACTTTCATCGTTTTTATGCCCTGTATACGCGAAGCGTCATGTGAACTTTCATCGTTTTTATGCCCTGTATACGCGAAGCGTCATGTGAACTTTCATCGTTTTTATGCCCTGTATACGCGAAGCGTCATGTGAACTTTCATCGTTTTTATGCCCTGTATACGCGAAGCGTCATGTGAACTTTCATCGTTTTTATGCCCTGTATACGCGAAGCGTCATGTGAACTTTCATCGTTTTTATGCCCTGTATACGCGAAGCGTCATGTGAACTTTCATCGTTTTTATGCCCTGTATACGCGAAGCGTCATGTGAACTTTCATCGTTTTTATGCCCTGTATACGCGAAGCGTCATGTGAACTTTCATCGTTTTTATGCCCTGTATACGCGAAGCGTCATGTGAACTTTCATCGTTTTTATGCCCTGTATACGCGAAGCGTCATGTGAACTTTCATCGTTTTTATGCCCTGTATACGCGAAGCGTCATGTGAACTTTCATCGTTTTTATGCCCTGTATACGCGAAGCGTCATGTGAACTTTCATCGTTTTTATGCCCTGTATACGCGAAGCGTCATGTGAACTTTCATCGTTTTTATGCCCTGTATACGCGAAGCGTCATGTGAACTTTCATCGTTTTTATGCCCTGTATACGCGAAGCGTCATGTGAACTTTCATCGTTTTTATGCCCTGTATACGCGAAGCGTCATGTGAACTTTCATCGTTTTTATGCCCTGTATACGCGAAGCGTCATGTGAACTTTCATCGTTTTTATGCCCTGTATACGCGAAGCGTCATGTGAACTTTCATCGTTTTTATGCCCTGTATACGCGAAGCGTCATGTGAACTTTCATCGTTTTTATGCCCTGTATACGCGAAGCGTCATGTGAACTTTCATCGTTTTTATGCCCTGTATACGCGAAGCGTCATGTGAACTTTCATCGTTTTTATGCCCTGTATACGCGAAGCGTCATGTGAACTTTCATCGTTTTTATGCCCTGTATACGCGAAGCGTCATGTGAACTTTCATCGTTTTTATGCCCTGTATAGGCGAAGCGTCATGTGAACTTTCATCGTTTTTATGCCCTGTATAGGCGAAGCGTCATGTGAACTTTCATCGTTTTTATGCCCTGTATAGGCGAAGCGTCATGTGAACTTTCATCGTTTTTATGCCCTGTATACGGCGAAGCGTCATGTGAACTTTCATCGTTTTTATGCCCTGTATACGCGAAGCGTCATGTGAACTTTCATCGTTTTTATGCCCTGTATACGCGAAGCGTCATGTGAACTTTCATCGTTTTTATTCCCTGTATACGCGAAGCGTCATGTGAACTTTCATCGTTTTTATGCCCTGTATACGCGAAGCGTCATGTGAACTTTCATCGTTTTTATGCCCTGTATACCGCGAAGCGTCATGTGAACTTTCATCGTTTTTATGCCCTGTATACCGCGAAGCGTCATGTGAACTTTCATCGTTTTTATGCCCTGTATACGCGAAGCGTCATGTGAACTTTCATCGTTTTTATGCCCTGTATACGCGAAGCGTCATGTGAACTTTCATCGTTTTTATGCCCTGTATACGCGAAGCGTCATGTGAACTTTCATCGTTTTTATGCCCTGTATACGCGAAGCGTCATGTGAACTTTCATCGTTTTTATGCCCTGTATACGCGAAGCGTCATGTGAACTTTCATCGTTTTTATGCCCTGTATACGCGAAGCGTCATGTGAACTTTCATCGTTTTTATGCCCTGTATACGCGAAGCGTCATGTGAACTTTCATCGTTTTTATGCCCTGTATACGCGAAGCGTCATGTGAACTTTCATCGTTTTTATGCCCTGTATACGCGAAGCGTCATGTGAACTTTCATCGTTTTTATGCCCTGTATAGGCGAAGCGTCATGTGAACTTTCATCGTTTTTATGCCCTGTATACGCGAAGCGTCATGTGAACTTTCATCGTTTTTATGCCCTGTATACGCGAAGCGTCATGTGAACTTTCATCGTTTTTATGCCCTGTATACGCGAAGCGTCATGTGAACTTTCATCGTTTTTATGCCCTGTATACGCGAAGCGTCATGTGAACTTTCATCGTTTTTATGCCCTGTATACGCGAAGCGTCATGTGAACTTTCATCGTTTTTATGCCCTGTATACGCGAAGCGTCATGTGAACTTTCATCGTTTTTATGCCCTGTATACGCGAAGCGTCATGTGAACTTTCATCGTTTTTATGCCCTGTATACGCGAAGCGTCATGTAACTTTCATCGTTTTTATGCCCTGTATACGCGAAGCGTCATGAACTTTCATCGTTTTTATGCCCTGTATACGCGAAGCGTCATGTGAACTTTCATCGTTTTTATGCCCTGTATACGCGAAGCGTCAGCGAACTTTCATCGTTTTTATGCCCTGTATACGCGAAGCGTCATGTGAACTTTCATCGTTTTTATGCCCTGTATACGCGAAGCGTCATGTGAACTTTCATCGTTTTTATGCCCTGTATACGCGAAGCGTCATGTGAACTTTCATCGTTTTTATGCCCTGTATACGCGAAGCGTCATGTGAACTTTCATCGTTTTTATGCCCTGTATACGCGAAGCGTCATGTGAACTTTCATCGTTTTTATGCCCTGTATACGCGAAGCGTCATGTGAACTTTCATCGTTTTTATGCCCTGTATACGCGAAGCGTCATGTGAACTTTCATCGTTTTTATGCCCTGTATACGCGAAGCGTCATGTGAACTTTCATCGTTTTTATGCCCTGTATACGCGAAGCGTCATGTGAACTTTCATCGTTTTTATGCCCTGTATACGCGAAGCGTCATGTGAACTTTCATCGTTTTTATGCCCTGTATACGCGAAGCGTCATGTGAACTTTCATCGTTTTTTATGCCCTGTATACGCGAAGCGTCATGTGAACTTTCATCGTTTTTATGCCCTGTATACGCGAAGCGTCATGTGAACTTTCATCGTTTTTATGCCCTGTATACGCGAAGCGTCATGTGAACTTTCATCGTTTTTATGCCCTGTATACGCGAAGCGTCATGTGAACTTTCATCGTTTTTTATGCCCTGTATACGCGAAGCGTCATGTGAACTTTCATCGTTTTTATGCCCTGTATACGCGAAGCGTCATGTGAACTTTCATCGTTTTTATGCCCTGTATACGCGAAGCGTCATGTGAACTTTCATCGTTTTTATGCCCTGTATACGCGAAGCGTCATGTGAACTTTCATCGTTTTTATGCCCTGTATACGCGAAGCGTCATGTGAACTTTCATCGTTTTTATGCCCTGTATACGCGAAGCGTCATGTGAACTTTCATCGTTTTTATGCCCTGTATACGCGAAGCGTCATGTGAACTTTCATCGTTTTTATGCCCTGTATACGCGAAGCGTCATGTGAACTTTCATCGTTTTTATGCCCTGTATACGCGAAGCGTCATGTGAACTTTCATCGTTTTTATGCCCTGTATACGCGAAGCGTCATGTGAACTTTCATCGTTTTTATGCCCTGTATACGCGAAGCGTCATGTGAACTTTCATCGTTTTTATGCCCCAGTATACGCGAAGCGTCATGTGAACTTTCATCGTTTTTATGCCCTGTATACGCGAAGCGTCATGTGAACTTTCATCGTTTTGCGTTCTGTATCCGCGAAGCGTCATGTGAACTTTCATCGTTTTTATGCCCTCTATATGCGCGTCATGTGAACTTTCATCGTTTTTATGCCCCTGTATACGCGAAGCGTCATGTGAACTTTCATCGTTTTTATGCCCTGTATACGCGAAGCGTCATGTGAACTTTCATCGTTTTTATGCCCTGTATACGCGAAGCGTCATGTGAACTTTCATCGTTTTTATGCCCTGTATACGCGAAGCGTCATGTGAACTTTCATCGTTTTTATGCCCTGTATACGCGAAGCGTCATGAACTTTCATCGTTTTTATGCCCTGTATACGCGAAGCGTCATGTGAACTTTCATCGTTTTTATGCCCTGTATACGCGAAGCGTCATGTGAACTTTCATCGTTTTTATGCCCTGTATACGCGAAGCGTCATGTGAACTTTCATCGTTTTTATGCCCTGTATACGCGAAGCGTCATGTGAACTTTCATCGTTTTTATGCCCTGTATACGCGAAGCGTCATGTGAACTTTCATCGTTTTTATGCCCTGTATACGCGAAGCGTCATGTGAACTTTCATCGTTTTTATGCCCTGTATACGCGAAGCGTCATGTGAACTTTCATCGTTTTTATGCCCTGTATACGCGAAGCGTCATGTGAACTTTCATCGTTTTTATGCCCTGTATACGCGAAGCGTCATGTGAACTTTCATCGTTTTTATGCCCTGTATACGCGAAGCGTCATGTGAACTTTCATCGTTTTTATGCCCTGTATACGCGAAGCGTCATGTGAACTTTCATCGTTTTTTATGCCCTGTATACGCGAAGTGTCATGTGAACTTTCATAGTTTTTATGCCCTGTATACGCGAAGCGTCATGTGAACTTTCATCGTTTTTATGCCCTGTATACGCGAAGCGTCATGTGAACTTTCATCGTTTTATGCCCTGTATACGCGAAGCGTCATGTGAACTTTCATCGTTTTTATGCCCTGTATACGCGAAGCGTCATGTGAACTTTCATCGTTTTTATGCCCTGTATACGCGAAGCGTCATGTGAACTTTCATCGTTTTTATGCCCTGTATGCGAAGCGTCATGTGAACTTTCATCGTTTTTATGCCCTGTATACGCGAAGCGTCATGAACTTTCATCGTTTTTATGCCCTGTATACGCGAAGCGTCATGTGAACTTTCATCGTTTTTATGCCCTGTATACGCGAAGCGTCATGTGAACTTTCATCGTTTTTATGCCCTGTATACGCGAAGCGTCATGTGAACTTTCATCGTTTTTATGCCCTGTATCCGCGAAGCGTCATGTGAACTTTCATCGTTTTTATGCCCTCTATACGCGAAGCGTCATGTGAACTTTCATCGTTTTTATGCCCTGTATACGCGAAGCGTCATGTGAACTTTCATCGTTTTTATGCCCTGTATACGCGAAGCGTCATGTGAACTTTCATCGTTTTTATGCCCTGTATACGCGAAGCGTCATGTGAACTTTCATCGTTTTTATGCCCTGTATACGCGAAGCGTCATGTGAACTTTCATCGTTTTTATGCCCTGTATACGCGAAGCGTCATGTGAACTTTCATCGTTTTTATGCCCTGTATACGCGAAGCGTCATGTGAACTTTCATCGTTTTTATGCCCTGTATACGCGAAGCGTCATGTGAACTTTCATCGTTTTTATGCCCTGTATACGCGAAGCGTCATGTGAACTTTCATCGTTTTTATGCCCTGTATACGCGAAGCGTCATGTGAACTTTCATCGTTTTTATGCCCTGTATACGCGAAGCGTCATGTGAACTTTTCATCGTTTTTATGCCCTGTATACGCGAAGCGTCATGTGAACTTTCATCGTTTTTATGCCCTGTATACGCGAAGCGTCATGTGAACTTTCATCGTTTTTATGCCCTGTATACGCGAAGCGTCATGTGAACTTTCATCGTTTTTATGCCCTGTATACGCGAAGCGTCATGTGAACTTTCATCGTTTTTATGCCCTGTATACGCGAAGCGTCATGTGAACTTTCATCGTTTTTATGCCCTGTATACGCGAAGCGTCATGTGAACTTTCATCGTTTTTATGCCCTGTATACGCGAAGCGTCATGTGAACTTTCATCGTTTTTATGCCCTGTATACGCGAAGCGTCATGTGAACTTTCATCGTTTTTATGCCCTGTATACGCGAAGCGTCATGTGAACTTTCATCGTTTTTATGCCCTGTATACGCGAAGCGTCATGTGAACTTTCATCGTTTTTATGCCCTGTATACGCGAAGCGTCATGTGAACTTTCATCGTTTTTATGCCCTGTATACGCGAAGCGTCATGTGAACTTTCATCGTTTTTATGCCCTGTATAGGCGAAGCGTCATGTGAACTTTCATCGTTTTTATGCCCTGTATACGCGAAGCGTCATGTGAACTTTCATCGTTTTTATGCCCTGTATACGCGAAGCGTCATGTGAACTTTCATCGTTTTTATGCCCTGTATACGCGAAGCGTCATGTGAACTTTCATCGTTTTTATGCCCTGTATACGCGAAGCGTCATGTGAACTTTCATCGTTTTTATGCCCTGTATACGCGAAGCGTCATGTGAACTTTCATCGTTTTTATGCCCTGTATACGCGAAGCGTCATGTGAACTTTCATCGTTTTTATGCCCTGTATACGCGAAGCGTCATGTGAACTTTCATCGTTTTTATGCCCTGTATACGCGAAGCGTCATGCGAACTTTCATCGTTTTTATGCCCTGTATACGCGAAGCGTCATGTGAACTTTCATCGTTTTTATGCCCTGTATACGCGAAGCGTCATGTGAACTTTCATCGTTTTTATGCCCTGTATACGCGAAGCGTCATGTGAACTTTCATCGTTTTTATGCCCTGTATACGCGAAGCGTCATGTGAACTTTCATCGTTTTTATGCCCTGTATACGCGAAGCGTCATGTGAACTTTCATCGTTTTTATGCCCTGTATACGCGAAGCGTCATGTGAACTTTCATCGTTTTTATGCCCTGTATACGCGAAGCGTCATGTGAACTTTCATCGTTTTTATGCCCTGTATACGCGAAGCGTCATGTGAACTTTCATCGTTTTTATGCCCTGTATACGCGAAGCGTCATGTGAACTTTCATCGTTTTTATGCCCTGTATACGCGAAGCGTCATGTGAACTTTCATCGTTTTTATGCCCTGTATACGCGAAGCGTCATGTGAACTTTCATCGTTTTTATGCCCTGTATACGCGAAGCGTCATGTGAACTTTCATCGTTTTTATGCCCTGTATACGCGAAGCGTCATGTGAACTTTCATCGTTTTTATGCCCTGTATACGCGAAGCGTCATGTGAACTTTCATCGTTTTTATGCCCTGTATACGCGAAGCGTCATGTGAACTTTCATCGTTTTTATGCCCTGTATACGCGAAGCGTCATGTGAACTTTCATCGTTTTTATGCCCTGTATACGCGAAGCGTCATGTGAACTTTCATCGTTTTTATGCCCTGTATACGCGAAGCGTCATGTGAACTTTCATCGTTTTTATGCCCTGTATACGCGAAGCGTCATGTGAACTTTCATCGTTTTTATGCCCTGTATACGCGAAGCGTCATGTGAACTTTCATCGTTTTTATGCCCTGTATACGCGAAGCGTCATGTGAACTTTCATCGTTTTTATGCCCTGTATACGCGAAGCGTCATGTGAACTTTCATCGTTTTTATGCCCTGTATACGCGAAGCGTCATGTGAACTTTCATCGTTTTTATGCCCTGTATACGCGAAGCGTCATGTGAACTTTCATCGTTTTTATGCCCTGTATACGCGAAGCGTCATGTGAACTTTCATCGTTTTTATGCCCTGTATACGCGAAGCGTCATGTGAACTTTCATCGTTTTTATGCCCTGTATACGCGAAGCGTCATGTGAACTTTCATCGTTTTTATGCCCTGTATACGCGAAGCGTCATGTGAACTTTCATCGTTTTTATGCCCTGTATACGCGAAGCGTCATGTGAACTTTCATCGTTTTTATGCCCTGTATACGCGAAGCGTCATGTGAACTTTCATCGTTTTTATGCCCTGTATACGCGAAGCGTCATGTGAACTTTCATCGTTTTTATGCCCTGTATACGCGAAGCGTCATGTGAACTTTCATCGTTTTTATGCCCTGTATACGCGAAGCGTCATGTGAACTTTCATCGTTTTTATGCCCTGTATACGCGAAGCGTCATGTGAACTTTCATCGTTTTTATGCCCTGTATACGCGAAGCGTCATGTGAACTTTCATCGTTTTTATGCCCTGTATACGCGAAGCGTCATGTGAACTTTCATCGTTTTTATGCCCTGTATAGCGAAGCGTCATGTGAACTTTCATCGTTTTTATGCCCTCCCTGTATACGCGAAGCGTCATGTGAACTTTCATCGTTTTTATGCCCTGTATACGCGAAGCGTCATGTGAACTTTCATCGTTTTTATGCCCTGTATACGCGAAGCGTCATGTGAACTTTCATCGTTTTTATGCCCTGTATACGCGAAGCGTCATGTGAACTTTCATCGTTTTTATGCCCTGTATACGCGAAGCGTCATGTGAACTTTCATCGTTTTTATGCCCTGTATACGCGAAGCGTCATGTGAACTTTCATCGTTTTTATGCCCTGTATACGCGAAGCGTCATGTGAACTTTCATCGTTTTTATGCCCTGTATACGCGAAGCGTCATGTGAACTTTCATCGTTTTTATGCCCTGTATACGCGAAGCGTCATGTGAACTTTCATCGTTTTTATGCCCTGTATACGCGAAGCGTCATGTGAACTTTCATCGTTTTTATGCCCTGTATACGCGAAGCGTCATGTGAACTTTCATCGTTTTTATGCCCTGTATACGCGAAGCGTCATGTGAACTTTCATCGTTTTTATGCCCTGTATACGCGAAGCGTCATGTGAACTTTCATCGTTTTTATGCCCTGTATACGCGAAGCGTCATGTGAACTTTCATCGTTTTTATGCCCTGTATACGCGAAGCGTCATGTGAACTTTTCATCGTTTTTATGCCCTGTATACGCGAAGCGTCATGTGAACTTTTATCGTTTTTATGCCCTGTATACGCGAAGCGTCATGTGAACTTTCATCGTTTTTATGCCCTGTATACGCGAAGCGTCATGTGAACTTTCATCGTTTTTATGCCCTGTATACGCGAAGCGTCATGTGAACTTTCATCGTTTTTATGCCCTGTATACGCGAAGCGTCTTGTGAACTTTCATCGTTTTTATGCCCTGTATACGCGAAGCGTCATGTGAACTTTCATCGTTTTTATGCCCTGTATACGCGAAGCGTCATGTGAACTTTCATCGTTTTTATGCCCTGTATACGCGAAGCGTCATGTGAACTTTCATCGTTTTTATGCCCTGTATACGCGAAGCGTCATGTGAACTTTCATCGTTTTTATGCCCTGTATACGCGAAGCGTTCGCCAGTTGTTATTTTACTTTCTTGCACGCATGCTCCGTGGGAATTCTTTTGCTAGATAAACACATGGTTATGATTGTTGTTTATCGCTGCTTGTTAGTTGCAGGAAAACGTGGCTGTCAAAGCGAGCGATTATGGCACATATAAAATGCATTGGAAAAGGCAATAAAGTTCAGTTGTAAGTCAGCGCCCGTGGTGTCTACTATGTGTCTTTGTCCGTGTGTTCTTTAGCGCTGCCCAAAGAAGCTCTCGAATAAGCTCGAGTTTTCGCGTCTTGCGCGCAATCTTAACAGAGATCTACAATAATCGTGAAGCTTCTAGAACAATTAGCCGCGGTTTACGCTCAGCATGCGGACAGTCTTTGTGGGCGAAAACCGAATACAGCAAAAGTGAAAATAAGAAACGCGCGTGGCAATATCTTGTGGTAGCTCAAGGGTGAAAATTGGAAGGAACTTTAGCCAGTTCTTAGACGGGCTGGCTGCCCTGTGCTGGGGAAGGGGGTAAGGCGAATGCAGGATGGTAGAAAATAGATGTTTGTAGTAAACTTTTAATTTTAAACTAAATTAAATTTCATCTAAGATGAAGTGCTGCTCATAAACATGACGGCATCCCATTGTGATAGCGAAAAATTGTGATAACTTGCCGCCGGCAGGGCTCTCATCGTCCACTTGTCTCTCTTCACATTTACAGTACAATTGTAATGACATCCCTTATACTTTCCTTTGAATCATTGTCTGTTAGTTCTAAATAATATTGTGTCTAGCAAAGAAAACGAGCCCTTCAATATACCCTTTTTTTCCTTCAACGTGGGTAGTATTCCATGACTGAATTTGCAACAAAGATGAATACTGCAGTCCAAAGCACCGAATCATTTCGCTGTAGAGGCTGTCTGAACAGGAATAAGGTCTCATACCGGTTGGCGGACGTCTCGATGGTTGAACCAAGATTCGTGAAAGGCGCCTTATCATCGGAAATAATTTAGGCTTGCAAGGGCTGGTCAAGGACGTGTTTGAAGAACATAGGCCCACCCAGGCCCGTAGCCAGGAATTTTTTTCGGGGGGGGGGGGGGAGGGGGGGGGGGGGGGCACTTGTTGAAAGCCTTGAAAAACGCCCATTTTTATTATTTTTCCTGGGTAAAACACACACTTCTGTCCGAATTTCGGGGGGCGGGCCCCTAGCCCCCCCCCCCCTGGCTACGGGCGTGGGCCCACCTATGAAAAAACATCGACTAGCCTGCCTGAGGCCCTCATTCCTGTTCAAAAACGTTTACATCATATTGTGTTAATCCAGTCGTAGGTTCCCCAATGTACACGGATTGAAACAAGACAATTTAGGGCAAAGTAACGCGCACACTTTCCTTTTCACCGTCTTCAGTTCGAGTTATAGCGGCGTAATTTCGATCCTAACGCGTAGATCAGAGCCAACAATATCTTTAGATATATAATCGTCGTGACATGACGTGGTTATCTCGAGCGATTGCTTATAGCCGTCGTTATACGAAAAAAAAATGATGTGCTTGAATCCGTGAGTATCGTACTTTAGATTTCTTCGCTACGATTCCGCACCGCAGGCAAATAAACGCTCAGTGCACATCATTACGTTGGGAACAAGTCCACAAAACCTGAAATTGGTTGGCTACAGTGATGTAGCGGTTACGGTGCTTGGCTGCTGATTCGAAGGTCGAGGGGTCATTCCCGGCCGCGGCGGTCGCATTTCGATGGAGGGGAAATGCTAGGGGACCGTGTACTGTGCGATGTCAATGCGCGTTAAAGAACACCAGGGGGTCGAAATTTCCGGAGCCCTCCACTACATGGGCATCCCTCATAATCACATCGTCGTTTTGGGATGTAAAACCCCAGACATTATTAAAACCTGAAATTGCGGCCTGGCACGAAGGTGGCCAACATTTCAAACCCAAGGTCATGCCTTTCCATGGGAGCCGAGCTTCCCGCGAATGTTAGTTACGCACTTCAGCGCAGTGATTTTAGCGTCACTCACTATGACACGCAACTTCCGTTAACCTTCTAATCTGAGGCGCTTAATGTCGCCAGTAGATTGCGCCGCGAAGCAAAACAGCGATAAAAACACACTAGGCTCGTCACGTGAATATAGTACCCAGGCTGCGGTGTCTACGAGAAAGCAGGGGAAAAACTGCGCTTGCCGACTCTCGCTGAGGCCAGGGTTGCCACTTACTTTCGAGTCAATGTCGCCTAACGACGAGAAAACAGTCGCCAAATGTCGCCATTTTTCTTCAAATTTCGCCAAAAAAGTCGCCACTCTAGATATGTGTGGCATGCCTACTAATAAAAATTCAAATTATGTATTATAGCCCGTAGAATACAGTACTATCCATGACCCCTAAGTTATATTGAAGTTTTTTATTGCCAGTCACTTCCCCCCGCTTCAACATGGGAGTGGCTTTGTGCGTTTGGTTTTCCGACTAGCCGTGAGATGGGCTTGGCGGCGCAAGGGCTTACCATCCCTTATGGATGGAACGCTCATCCTTCCATCACAGTCCGCTCGATTCGAAGGTGAAAGAAAGTGTGGTAAACCTTACGTGAAGAGCGCAAAAGCGTTGTTTGTGGACAGCTTTACGTCCCCATACATGAATTAAAAGGTTTCTTGAAGGTAACACAACCACGACAGAAGTCTTAAAGGAACCAATCATTTGTAATTCCTTTTGAGTTTGAACTAAACTGATAGCAGGCGCCACTGTCCATTTATGAGAGTCGCTTATATTGCCACGCGCTATTCTTATTTTCACTTTTGTTGTATTAGGTTTTCGCCCACAAAGACCGTCAGCAAAGCTCAGCTCAAACCGCGCCTTATTGTTCTAGAACCTTCGCGATTATTGTAGATCGTTTTGTTAAGATTGCGCGCAAGACGCGACCACTCGAGATTATTCCAGAGCTTGCGCGATGACCGGTGATAAGGCTAGAATGTTCGACGCGTGATGCATAAAAGCCGGCGCGCTCCAACGATGTTCAGATTACCGACGGCCGACGCTCTGTTCGCCGCTTTCAGTGCCACTGTGCATTGCTGTAGCCTGACTTTCAGTTTCTTGGCCACAAGTTCGGCCTAATAAATAGTTCCTCTCTTTTAACGCCGACTGTTGCCTTCGTCCACGTCATGACCACGTGACAGTATAACCAATTCGCATCGACGTGACACCCACGTGACAATATCTACACGCGTCAATCCCATGCGTCTGAGGCATAAAATAAATGAATGGATAGACAATTTGAATGTTATATAGCGATTGTTTTCACAGCAGACGCTCACCGAGAAGAGTGGAAAATTCCTGAGTAAATAATATTTTTATTGCACAAACGACACATATCCGCCTCTCGGCCATAAACATTCCTAGGTACGTGACCCTGACACACTTCCCGGGTATCGCGTAAAGGACACTGCTGCTAAATGATGGAAGCCCCAAGATAATTCGCCGTCATTTGGCGAAGAGCTTCCTTTGAAACGACGTAGTTTCTCAACGCCTTTTACTGCACAGAAAGGCCACATTTCGTTCCGTGTTCGTCAAGGTTGCATGAGAAAAGACTCTTCCCGCTTCGGCGTTTCAGATCGGAAGTGTCAGGATCCCAATGGCTCCAGTGGTGAGTGCTGAGAAAGGCCATACGCCAGCAGCCTCCCTGAACGCTAGCGCCTCGTACCAAAAACTTGTGGCGTAATTGGTTTCAATTGTAGAAAATACAGAGCGATGCAGTCGCTAGAAGAGAGGGATGGCATGCGCAGCCTTTTTGGCTGCACACGCCTGAACAACGGAAACAACTTCTTCGAATGTACTGTGTAACGTTCGCAATGCGCGCACCACGCTTTCTGTGCGGTCAAGCTTACGCTACACATTCGCCTCAGTGCAGTTTCTGAAGGCTGCTCAAAGAAGCCGACATCTTGGTCTGCCCGAAAAGTATCTTAATAACAAAATTAAACTCCAAATACCGAATTAAGGGGTACCGCAACTGTGACGAAGTCAACAAGCTATTCGGACAAGTTGGGGCAATGCTCGGAACACGCAGCCTAACCGTCGTCTGGCCACTTCAGAAGCGAGCGAAGATTAAAGCACCTAAAAAAATGTTGCAATGGCTTAGCTCGGCTATGCCAGGATATACGTAGCGTTAGCAAAGGTTCAGCTGATTATTCTTAGCTTTCCTGATTGTCTAGATTGTCTTGCTTACTGCTGCCCCAATGACACACAAACACGGTATATGTATTATGTGGCACATGTATATTTTTCCTCAACGTAAGGTTACTTCTCTATTGCCACAAAGACGGCTTGGTGATCAGTGAAGTAACACGCTGCCATCTCTATGGCCCCAACACAGTATTCTGTTCATTCTTCCTACCCTCAACCGCTAATTGCCAGGCAACTACTTCGGGATCCGATGAGTCACGCTTCTCCGCTCTTCTGCGCCGTTGAGCAGCATTTGCACTCTCCTTCTCCATGGCTATACCACACTATCAAACGCCAGTCAGAAGCGCCGCGGCTCCAGCGCAGTGTCATACGGCGACTGCACAGCGAAGGCGAATAGCTGCGCGCGCGCCGGCGGCAGTGCGTCTACCACGGCTACGACGTCACTCCTCTGGAATGCGCAGACCGGTGGCGGTGAGTTGCGCGCGGCGGCGGCGGAGTGCGCGGGAGATGCCGGCTCTGGTCCCGGTGCGCCAGCTGTGTGACATCACTGATCCTCGCGCATGCGCAGCACGGCTCTTGATGTGCCGCGCGAAACGGGTTTGGTTAGGCCAGTGTAGCTAACGCTACAAAACTTAGACTAACACCGCAGCCTCGCTGCAGGCGAAACAGTCCGCTGTCTTCCATTTCGCTGGGACATTGCAGGGGGGACGCACCAGTACCTCCGGAATCTAGAACAATAGGGAAACAGGACGGGCGTACTGAATTACGCGTAAAGTGCGTCTTCTACTGGTGAGTCCAAAACCAATAATGATATAAATATTTTGTGTAGTTTAACGTCCCAAAATTAGGATATGATTATGAGAGACGCTGTAGTGGAGGACTCCGGAAATTTGGACCATCTGGTGTTCTTTAACGTGCACTGACATCGCACAGTACACGGGCCTCTACTATTCCGCCTCAATCGAAATGCGACCGCCGCGGCCGGGATCGAACCCGCGGCCTTCGGTTCAGCAGCCGAGCACCCTAGCTACTGATCCACCGAGGCGGACAGTCCAAAACCAAGAAAAATGAAAAAAAAATGTCGCTCATTCGTTGGGAAGACACTGAGCAAAGAATCCATAAATCAGTCGAGACCTAAACCGAAAATCGCCAAAAATTCGCCATGTCGCCATTCATAATTTTTGGCCGCCACGGGCCTCTCAAATTAGAATTTGGCGAAAAGTAGCCACCAGTGGCAACCCTGGCTGAGGCAAAGACAAATAGTGCCTGAGTTGTCAGCGGAGTTCGTCTTCTGGAAATGCGGTAACTCAGCAGTTAGAAATTGTGCAACTCTTCCTATAATCAACCGATTTACGAAATAATATGCTTAAAACTTACCTGTATGCCATCTTCAACTTAAGGCGTAATGCTGGATTCGAAGGAACCTCTCGCACAGAACATACGTTTTCCTCACGGTAAACAAACACACAGAGAAGATCAAATGCGTTTCGAGAGCCTTATAGGTCCCTTGTTTACATAAGTAACAGAAAACCTACAGCATGTATTAAAAATATGCAATGGATCCTGGTGAGAGGCCTTTCATGTGCTTCACGGTACGGAGTTGTTAAAGCTTGTCGTTGCGCGAGGTATGGTATGGTATGGAAAAACTTTATTTTGGTCCGTCGGGGCGTGAACTAGCACGTAGCGGGCCGCTCCCACGTCGGGACGGATAGGCCTAGCCTCTCCGCCACGTCGTGGACCTGTCGGAATGCCCATAGTTGTGTCATCAAATTCTTACTGCGCAGCGGAGCATCCCACTTGGACGATGTAACGTCTTCGTAAACCCGTAAGGCAGGGCAGCACCGGGTAGTGCGAATAGAAATCAATGGTTACGTGCTCCCCTGCTTCTCTTGTTCATCTCCTGCTTCACTCGCACAACACGTGCGCCGACTTTTCCGGCCGCGGAATGTAGTAACTATGATGGGCGAGTATGTTACGGGACCAAAAACCACGTAATATCACGTAACAAGCAGTCACGCGGCTGAATTCACTTAACGTCTCGTAACAAGTCACCTGACGAAAGTTCCCGTAGCAACTAGTACCATTACTAAAATACGTAACATTCCGTAACAAGCAGTCATGTGACTAAGATCACGTAAGATCTGGTAACGTGACCACATCTTACGTGATCTTAACTCACATGACTGCTTGTTACGGAATGTTACGTATTTTAGTAACGGTACTAGTTACTACGGGATCTTTCGTCAGGTGACTTGTTACGAGACGTTACGTGAATTCAGCCGCGTGACTACATGTTACGTGATATTGTTACGTGATACGTAAGATGAGGTCACGTGACTAAACCACGTGGTCTAATAAGTAGTCACGTGACTCAAATCACGGAACAGCACGTAGCAACTACTCACTTGATTAAAAATCCCTGTAACATCAAGTAACATCCACTCGCGTCACTAAAATCTCTAGTCCCGTAACTAAAAACCACGTACCATCTAATCACGTGAGCGAAACCACGTAACATCACAAAACAGCCAGTCGCGCGACGTATGTTCCGCCAAAAAAATGTAAAAGGTAGTCACATGACTAACAGTACGTAACATAATGCAACAAGTAATCACGCGAATAAATTCACATAACTAGTCACGTGACAAATATGTCGTAACAACTAACCACGTGACATGTGTCCGCCAAAACCACGTAACAGTTATAGCACGTCACTGAAATCCCATGAGATCATGTAACATGTAATCATGTGACTGAAAATCATGTATCATCACGTAACATCTAGTCAAATGACTAAACTCCCGTAACAAACTTAACGTCACAGCCAATCACGTGACTAAAATAGCAATTACCACTCAGTTGATATGTTCCCGCCAAGAACCACGTAACAGCGAGACGTTCCCGCCAAAGACGTTGTGACACGCGCGTACTTTGGGGAACCGCCCCCCCCCCCAAAAAAAAAAAACGAGAGACAAGAGGGGCGCGAGTCCTGTGTAGTTAATTCTTTTCGTCTTTCGCTTCCTTCGCGCTGTTTATTAGTTATTAGAATAAACCGGCCGATACTGGAGTAGGATAGCCAAGCGTAACCATAGTTAGTACTCATAGCAAAAATTAGCATCTCTAGCAAAAGCTTGACATCACTAGCAAAAACTTGGAAAAAGTTAGTTCGAACATTAGCTCCGCTGCTGGTGCCAACCTTGCGCCCCTAGTGCAATGTGCACTTTTTTTGTCTTGTTTAAACCTGACCGCGACGGCCCGGTTTCAGTCAATGACTCCGAAGAAATCCGCATACGAGCATATATACACTGTGGCAACGAGGTGGGTTTCTGGCTCGTGTATACAACAGTCTGTTGACGTTTAATTCTGTTTTTAAAAACGTTGAGAAGAAATGAGAGATTTGGCGCTATAGCGGAGACCGCCAGGGGGGCGCCGACTAGTGCGGACGCGCTGATTTCGGCTCCTGTTTTCTCAATGCTTTTGGTTGGTTTCTCTTCTCGAAACCGAGTACAGTATGTGTTGATCAACGCAGCACGTTGTGAAGACCTTGCCGACACCGGACTTTTCACGGTACGTGACATTTTCCGCGTTGTGCGAGTGTGGGAAGTTCCGACCACGCCAAGGCTTAGCTAACCCTAACGCTTTAGCCTAACCTCGGCGAGGCAGCGCGGGTAGGCCTAGGCGTAACCCTGCGACCGCGGGCGCTTTAGCCCAAGATGGAGATCGTGGATGGAGAAGAAATCTCTCAAGATGAAGCAAGCAGCCCCGGCTGGATGACGGCATATGCTCGCAAGAACAGCAAGGGGATGAGAGCGGCGACTACTACCCACGAACGCAACCCAACGCGTGGCGGACGAAAGGACGGTCGCCGCACCGCCGCCCCACGGAGCGCGTACCAGCGCATCGTCGCCACCTCGAGGCTCCCTCAACTGCCGAGGGACACGTATCGCATCATCGTCAGACCGAGGAACGGCCTGAATGTGACCAAGGTCAGTCAAATACGTTTCGAGCAGGCCCTGGCTCCAGCCGAAATTGCAGAGGACACCATTTGTCCCAATGGAACTCAAAACATCTATGTGGTGTGTACTCCTCACGAGTAGAATGCGTGCGCCTACGTAAACGCACAGCAAGTCCGACTGGGCGAGTGCACGTACCGGGTCTCTGTGTACCCGGCTCCCCCCGATGACACGTGCAAATGTGTCATAAGGGGTGTCGACGTGGATATCAGTGATGCTCAGCTCCGAGCAAGAATCGTGAACCACCGGTAACCCGGGAGCCATCGAGGCCAAAAGAATCAAGACCACCACGGCTGTGGTAGTACTGTTCAAGGGTATGATGGTGCCCAATTATGTGTCTTGCGGCGCGAGCATGTTTCGCTGCACGTTATACCGAAGGCACACGGAGGTTTGCTACGCCTGCGGAGGTTTAGGGCATCGTGTTGACGTTTGTCCTAATCCGAACAGCAAGTGGTGCCGCACGTGTGGACAGACATCACCAACGGAGGATCATCAGTGCAGTCCAAAGTGTTCATTATGCGGAGGTCCACATCCCACTGCAGACAGAGCGTGCAAAGACAGATTTCAAGTCCCTTACATCGTCAGAAGGAGACGACGCCAACGCCAACGCCAGCGGCGTTTTGAGAAGACGCAGATGGCCAAAGGAATGCAGTCCCGTGACTCCAGCGTCTCTTCTAGCGTCTCCAGCACCCCTAGGAGAGGCCGTTCCGTCACGCCAGCTGCGCGTTGGCGCAACGCTACGCGGAGCTGCTCGCGTTCCAGCAGGCGTTCGGCGTCTCGAACGAGATTCTAGGAGGAGCTCACATGGGCGGATCGAGTCAAGGAGAAGACTCCCAAAGCCAAAAAGGTAACGCGGTCGCCATCGCCAGAGCATGATGAAAAGAGTGTGATTGAACAATTACGTCAGGAGATTGCTAGTCTTAAAGCAGAGCTACGCAAGCAGAAAGCCGCGCAGGTCATTTCCAGCGGGGTCGAGGGCGCGAAAGTGGCGCATACCGCCGTGAACAAAAGCACGCAGGAACCCAAGGTCGAGGTCAGCAAGTGCAACGTAAGGCCCCCCCCCCCTCCAATGGAGGATGAGAGCGACTCGGAGATGCCTGGAGCGGAAAGCTCGCAGAACAAAATGCTAGAAGAGTTACTTAGGATTTCCAAAGAAAATCAGTCAAGCATTAATCAGCTCGCGCTACGCATGGGAGCACTTGAGAGTAAAGTAGGAGCTATAGAAAATAAGGTAGTCGCACTTGAGAATAAGATGGCTATTAAGGCCAAGCCAAAGGTTCGTAGACAAGCTGCGGCTAATGATGATACGGGAGCGACCCCGCAGGGTCAGTAAAACGAAAATTAGCAAAATGGCGGGCTCTGCAACACTTCTTGTAATTTGGCAGTAGAATTGCGCTAGCTTTCAAAGGCGCAAGACCTCCCTTCAACAGTACATTACGGCTCAGGCAGAAAGGCCGCACGTAATTTTGTTACAGGAAACACTGTGCGACACACCTACCTTCGCTGGTTACAAATCGGTGGCGGCAAAGGGGGAGTCCAAGAGAGGTATAGCTACGCTAGTGAGCAAAAAGCTCGCGTACGTTATACATGACATTCAGCCAGGTCGTTGAAGAATGGAGGCGCTTCTGATTGAGGTTATCCCCAACAGGTGGCTTCAACAAAGCGTGTTCATTCTTAATGTTTACAGCCCTCCCTCAGATCAGAGACAGTCTTTCCACTCCCTGTATATGAAGGCCGCTACACTCGCTAGACATTCACCGTTAGTAATTGCGGGAGACTTCAACGCCCCACACAACGCATGGGGGGTACATCAGGCAGACGGCTAAGGGCACAAATCTAGCGCGAGCAGTCGATGACCTAACGCTAACCGTCATCACGGATCCCCGTTTCCCCACGAGACTGGGCACGTCGGTGGCGAGAGACACAACCCCCGATTTTGTTTTTATAAAAAATGCACCGCAAACAACCTGGGATAACACGCAAGAAAACCTGGGCAGCGATCACTTCATCATTAGCGTTAGCCTGCAGGTGAGAGCCCCCCAGGCCAGGGAATTCAAAGTGACTGACTGGGATGCTTTTCGAAAGCTCAGAAAAGAGGACACGCGTGAATACGGCAGCTTCAACGAACTCATTGAGGTACTCAGAGCAGACATTGAAAATGCCACAACAACTATTCAAACCGAGCTTGACGTTCCCAGGATGGACCCGCACCTCGCACATCTGTTGGAAGCCAAAGCCTCCATTTTGAGGCGATGGAAAACGCAGAGGCTTAACCGGAGGTTACGAAAGAGGGTTGCGGAACTTAACAGGGAGATCGAACAGTACTGCACCGAGTGAACTAGGCTACAATGGGATGAGATCTGTACAGCAGTCGATGGGCGCATGCGCACAGGGGGAAAATGGAATCTCCTTAAACATATGCTAGATGACACACAGACCAAAGGCAATCAAAGACAGGCACTGTGCCGCCTCATACACAAGCACAAACAAGAGGGAGGAACAGAAGACACGCTTTTAGACGAGGTAGCGAATAGGTATCTTCCACTAGGCGCAGGTAGCTCCGAAGAGTATCCCGAAATAGAATGTGACGCGGTAAAGGAGCTCGATGATCCCTTCACGGAGTCAGAAATTAGAGCCGTCCTTCACAACCTAAATAGTCGGTCAGCCTCAGGTCCGGACGGCATCTCAAACAGACTGCTAAGGAATCTGGATGATAGATCAATTGAGTTGTTGACGAAAGAGGTCAACAAGACTTGGGAGAGTGGAAGCGTCTGGGAAGAGTGGAAAGCGGCCTCGATTGTACTTATTCCGAAACCGGGTAAGCCTTTAAATCTTGACAATCTAAGGCCGATATCGCTAACCTCTTGTGTAGGCAAGGTAGCGGAGCATGCGATCCTCAAAAGGATATCGGACTACATAGAATGCAAGGAACTATTCCCGCACAACATGATCGGCTTCAGGCCCGGCCTTTCTACACAAGATGTCATGCTCCTCCTTAAGAAGCACATATTCGATAATAGCACAAGGAATGTAAGGGGGGATCTTAGCCCTTGACCTGAACAAGGCCTTTGAGACCGTATCTCATCGCTTTGTCCTGCAGGCCACAGCCAGACTAGGTCTGGGAGCAAGGTTTCAGGCCTTTGTCAGATCGTTCCTGATGGAACAGAACGGCGACCATCAGATTAGCTCAACACAAGTGAGACAAATTTACCCTGGGGGGCCAGAGGCACTCCTCAAGGAGCGGTCATCTCCCCCCTTGTTATTCAACATAGTCATGAAGGGCTTATCGGAGAGGCTCAGCTCCCTGCCCAATATAGGCCACTCGCTTTACGCAGATGATATCACGATCTGGTGCCCGGGAGGATCACTCGCAGAAGTAGAAAACGCGCTGCAATCAGCCCTAGACGAAACGGAGTCCTACCTGGAGGACACAGGCCTCCAGCTGTCCCCAAACAAATCAGAACTGTTGCTGTACAGGCCGGCCAGGCAAGGCGTTAGAAGACTCCCACAACTGGACCAAATTCCCATTGCCCTTTTTGCAAGAAATGGACAGCGCATTCCACGAGTAGATTCTATTAGATTCCTGGGATTACTTATTGACGCGAGAGGATGTAACGCCAAAACCCTCACGCACATCACGGCAAAAACCGAAAGCATGCTGAGACTCGTCGCCAGAGTATCGGGACGCAGGAAGGGACTAAGTGAAGCCAACCTACTCCGGGTCCATCATGCCTTCCTCATGAGCCACATTAACTATGTAGCTTCAGCCCTGAACTGGACCAAAAGAGAAAAAAACTAAGTTGAACATTCTCATGCGTAAGAGCATTAAAAAGGTACTAGGGTTACCAGTCACCACTTACTCTGATAGGTTAAGCCAACTCGGTATGCACAACGACATTGATGAAGTGATCGAAGCGCAGGTCACCGCCCAGGTGGTCAGGCTCTCGTCAACCAGGGCAGGGAGACGCATCCTAGACGGGGCTGGCATGGCTCCCAGAATGCTTAATGAACGGGAAATTACCTTATCCAGGGAGGTCCGGGAAACCTTTGTGGTAAGCCCATTCCCTCGTAATATGCACCCGGAATACAATGCAGGGAGGCGAAAAGCCCGAGCAAGAGCAATTTTACAGAAAGCCGGCGAAAATCGAGATTCAACTGTCTTTGTCGACGCAGCTCAGTATGGCAGGTCTAGCACTTTTGCGCTGGCAGTCATTGACGGTAACGGGGAATTACGCTCCTCTGCCTCAGTCAGGTTAGCTACAAGCGCTGTTGCGGAACAGGGCGCCATAGCCCTGGCCATGACCGACCCCTCGCGCACCAATGTTTTCACTGACTCCCGAGCGGCCATCAAAGCCTTTGAATCAGGCAACCTAGCGCGAGAAGCTGCCTCCATTCTGGAAAAAAGAAAAAACCCTGGCACTCACTACATCTCTTGGTTTCCGGCCCATATGGGTGCGGACGTTCATCAGACCATACCTAACCTCAATGAGCTTGCCCATGACCGTGCGCGAGATCTCACGCGCCGCGGCGGTATGGAGGCCTTATGGGGACAGGATGAAATCCAGATTAATGATCCGCTCCTTACTTTTAATGAAATCACCTCACATTATCGGCTTAGTCGAAGGACCTATCCTCTTCCTCACCCGAAGCTAGAACGGTATCAGTCTGTTACACTTCGAATGCTCCAGACGGGCTCGTTCCCCTCGCGGGGCTTCCTCAGTCGTATCTCTACAGAGATTTATCCAGGCTGTCCGGACTGCAATGAAACTTATTGTTCCCTTAGCACACATGCTTTGGCGATGCCCCGCGTTACCTAACGGCCCTCTATCCAGCGAAGCTGACTGGGAAGAGGCACTCCGGAGCCAATCGCTCCACACACAAATCCAGGCAATCCAGAGGGCCCAAGAAAGGGCGGAACATCATGGTGTCCCAGCCCCGACTTGGACGCGGCTAGCGGTTTCCGCGAGTCCCCATTAGGGGTTCCCGCGAAAGCTCCTCAGGATCAAATCAAGTTCTTTGTCTGTCTGTCTGTCTGTCTGTCTGTCTGTCTGTCTGTCTGTCTGTCTGCCTGCCTGTCTGGCGCTATAGCGTGTCATGTGCTTAAGAAAATAAATTGTTTGCAGCGCATTTTATTCTGAGCTTGAGAAACGAAATGAATGTGGTTCAATCTAAATCCCCTTAAATAAAATGCTTATGCGAAGAAGGTTACTGAACATTAATCAGTTTTTAAAGAAATGTGTACCTTTAGTTATTCCACCTATTCAGCTCTATAAAACGAAGTGTCTGTCAGCGACTATAACACGCGACTTGGCGCTTTCACCCAATTGTGCAATGTCCATGGGTTTATAAGTAGAGGCCAATAAAATTCAGGAAAGTCATCTTAGCGCAGCCCACACACACACAAACACACACACACACACACACACACACACACACACACACACACACACACACACACACACACAAACACACACCCAGCGCTCATGTGGTCGGTTCTTCGCTCATTCTTTCTTTCTTTCTGTGTTTGTGTGTGTGCGCTGTGCTAAAATGAAGATTTACCAACTTGCCCAAATAGCCACCTTACTCAGGAAAGTCAATCCCAAGGATGCATATTTTGGAACAACGCGACCATTACCATAATTTAAGATGGTAGTATTTGAATTTTGAATTTGAACTTTATTCAGACAGTCATTGTCTGGGATTAAGGGGGCTAAAGGCAGATGCGACTGCCTGACAAAGGCCCCCCCCGACCCATACATACATTGCTCGGGGTGGAAAGCCGCGGAACATGCGACAAGTACAAGTAACAAGAAGGTCAAAACACAGGCATACAGGCGATCAAAACACAATAAGTAAAATAGTTACGTTCAGTACATACTAATAATAATGCGTGACATGGAAATGTTATGCGAGCCCTGATGATGATGAATGTTAGAAAACAGTATAACAGTATAAACAAAATAAGAGGTATAACGAAACAGCATAAAACAAAATAAGAGGGGAAAATCAAGAGACGGGAAATGCACAATATAAAGGGTGGATTAGGAGCTAGACAAAAGGTAATCTTTAACTTTCTTCCGGTGGCTGTATGTCGAACAGTTGTCCTGAATCATATTGGCTATTTGTCAATTATTATTTAGAAAGTGTGGAATTAAATAGGCGAGTGTTTGAGTACCATATTTAGTTCGGAACATAGGCGTTCTGCGTTTCCCAAAATTAGCTTGAGCGATTCAAAACACTACAGCGACGAAAGGCATTCTCGCCAACTTTAAAACGAACCAGGGGAGGCCAACGGCAGTACGATCGCACGAAAAATATATTGAAAGCGCCGGAGACGAGAGGAAGGGCAGGACGCCCTTTCCAGATTCCGTCATCTCGATGAAGGAACGAGCCACTTTGATACAAAACTGCCGATTCACTGTTGAACGCTCCTCGTATGCGTTGTCGTTATCAGTCGGCGATTGCCGGTTCGCGTGTGGTGGTGAAAGCCGACATTGCCGTCTGTCTTTGTGGGCGCTACGCTGTCGGCGTCATCGCGCGAATTTTGAATCTTTATGGTCTGTACGCCACGTGGTGTGAAAAACGGTGAGCTAAAAGCGGTGTCCCAAATTACTGGGTATGCCACATCCCAGGGCAACTCTGAGGCTTTGCCAACCAAATGTTCCCTATTGATCGTACTGAGACTCGCATGCGGAGATCAGGGGCAAGTGGACGAGCACGCAGTAGACAATTATTGCTGTAAGCAACTTTGTCATTGATGATAGGTGACTTCTCCAGCTTGTGTTCGCCAACCTTCAAAGGGTGTTTACATACGATGGAGGAGCCGTGATTGTCGTGTCTACAGCACATCTCCAACTCATCCTGCAGTCTTGTTTCACCCTGAGGAATGACATGTATTTAAGTTGTTGAATTGATGCTTCTCGAAGTGGCATGTTCATCCATGTTTCTCAGCATAAACTGAGGCTTTTACGCTGGTGTTGACATTCCAATTAATGTGATATAAATCTGCGTGAAGTGTATAGTCCTTTGGTCTAGCTTTTTCGAACACTTATACTGGTACTCAAACAGCCAAATGCATATGTGGTTGGAATATATTGGTAGTTGGGCAACCTTGCTGACTTTTTATATTGCCACGCGCTATTCTTATTTTCACTTTTGTTGTATTCGGTTTTCGCCCACAAAGACCGTCAGCAAAGCTCAACTCAAACCGCGCCTTATAGTTCTACAACCTTCGCGATTATTGTAGATCGTTTTGTTAAGATTGCGCGCAAGACGCGACCACTCGAGATTATTCCAGAGCGTGCGCGATGACCAGTGATAAGGCTAGAATGTTCGACGCGTGATGCATAAAAGCCGGCGCGCTCCAACGATGCTTCAGATTATCGACGGCCGACGCTCTGTTCGCCGCTTTCAGTGCCAGTGTGCATTGCTGTAGCCTGACTTTCAGTTTCTTGGCCACGAGTTCGGCCTAATAAAGAGTTCCTTTCTTTTAACGCCGACTGTTGCCTTCGTCGACGTCACGACCACGTGACATCTGGTGGAGGTGCTTCCTGGTCCATGTACCGAACGCCCCCCTCCAGCCGTGAGCCAAGCCCACATCGGGAAGAAGACATCGGCGCCAACCTCGATCAGCGAGCTAGCCGCAGGCAGCGAGGGCTACCTCCAGAGCACGGGCCTCTACCCGATCAGATTCGGAAGAGCAAGGCTACGACCGCTACTGCAGAGACCATGACCACCCCTGTGCCGCCTGCATCAATCGTGCTCCAGCAACCCAGGGAACCACCAACTTTCCGTGGTTCATCGCGGGAAGACCCGGAGACTTGGCTTGAAATATACGAACGTGTCGCCGCCTTCAACCACTGGAATGCCGAAGACAAGCTGCGCCATGCCTACTTCTACCTGGAAGACGCGGCACGGACCTGGTTCGAGAATCGGGAATCCTCACTCCAAACCTGGGACCTCTTCCGCAGCGCGTTCCTGGACACGTTCACGAGCGTCGTCCGAAAGGAAAGGGCGGCTTCATTGCTCGAGACCCGGGTGCAGCTACCCAACGAAAACGTCAACATCTTCACGGAAGAGATGACGCGACTTTTCCGCCAGGCCGACGCTGACATGCCCGAAGACAAAAAAAAATTACACCATCTCCCGCTAAAGGGAACCATGTGTAGATGTGAAGCAGCGGGCGCTAACGCTTACACTGGCGGTGGCGTTGACGCTGGCGCTATCGCAGCGTTGCGCAGGAGAGAAAACTGAGGAGGCGCAAAGCACGCAGTGATGGACCGGTGTTTCCTGCTGGAACATGCCAATCGCTGCTAATGGGCAATGAGAGACAGAAGACTCCGACTGAACACAGAGACCCGCAGTGCGCTTTTAGTTAAAGCGCACGCTGCGAATTTTTATTGTTCAACAACGCACAGGAGAAATCTCCCACCGGCACCACATTGGAGGTCAAGATCCATTGCCATATATACGGGATGGACAGTGAACGGTTGTGCAGCGCGAGCAGTCGGTTTTTTCAACCAAGAAACTCGCTAGCAGACGCTGCCTGCGTCTGCGTCGTGTGGCGAGAGAGGGGGGGAGCGTAGGAGAGGAGAGAGAGGGGGGGACGCGCATGCGCAGTGGGGTGTGGACGCTGTGGGCAGGGATGCCTAGAGGAGAGAGGGGGGAGCGTAGGAGAGGTGAGAGAGGGGGAGACGCGCATGCGCAGTGGGAGCGTGGGCAGGGATGCCTAGAGGAGAGAGGGGGGGAGCATAGGAGGGGAGAGAGGAGGGGCGGCGCATGCGCAGTGAGGGTGTGGATGCCGCGGGGAGGGATGCCTAGAGGAGAGAGAGGGGGAGAGGAGGTTTTTTTATTTTTATTTTTGTTTGAAAGGGTTTGCGCATGCGCAGTAAGGGAGGTCACGCCGCACACCACCACCGGATTAAGCTTCGCCATAAGATGCTTCGCTTCACATCTAAAAGTCCGCCTGCTTATGCGGTGTGTGAAACAAGAACTCTTCGCAGGACTTGTCCGCAACCCGCCCAAGACGATCGCCGAATTCGTCACCGAGGCAACGACAATTGAAAAGGCGCTTGAATTGCGTACTAGCCAGTACAACCGCCGCATTCCTTCGATGACCTACGGGGAGGTTCAAGCGCTGCATGCCGACGACCTGCGCGACACCATCAAAGCGATCGTTCGGGAGGAGCTACGCAAATTGTTGCCATCCCCTCAGCCTCAAGTGGAGCCGATCGCCGACGCCGTGCGCCAGGAAATCCACCAATATCTGGGAGCACACGAACCAGCGCAGCCTGAGCCACAAGCGATGACCTATGCTGCTGCAGCGCGTCGTAGCGCTCCCCCTCCGCGCCCACGCGAAGGCGCCGCACCGCCGCAGTTCCGACGACAGACACCACCGCCGCCGCCACCAACGACACTATACCGCCCACCTGTTGGCCAGCGTTACACCCCGAGGAAGACCGACGTTTGGCGTGCCCCCCGACCACCTCCCACTCTGCTACCATTGCGGAGAAGCTGGTCACACATACCGCCGCTGCCAGTACCGACAGATGGGCCTACGCGGTTTCGCCGTCGACGCGCCTCGTCCACAGCGGGGTGAACGACCGCAAGACATCGCCGACTACCTCGCAGGAGCTCAGTGGACGCCCCGACGACCTTCCCGCTCACCGTCGCCCGGCCGCTACATGTCACCGCACCGCCGGCAGTACACTAGCCCTAACCGGGGCCGGTCACCTAGCCCTTACCCGGAAAACTAAGGGCAGCAACCGATGGAGGTGCGGTTGCTGTACGTCGAACTACCGAAGATCCTCCGCCGACGCCTACGACGACGACGCGACGAAACCTGCTGAACACGACGCGAAGCAGACAGAGCACTGCCGACGAAACCTCGCGGACCGAGCTAGACCTGACGACTCAACATGATGGAAGCAGCGCAACAAATCGACGCAGCCATGATCCGACGCCGCGAGCTAACCGCAACGCAAGGCGACGGACTAGCGACCTCGACGTTCTCATCGACGGTCACAACGTCACCGCTCTCGTCGACACTGGTGCCGACTATTCCGTCGTCAGTGGGTCATTCGCCGCCAAGCTGAAGAAAGTAAAGACCGCTTGGAGTGGACCCCAAATCCGGACAGCTGGAGGTCACCTGATAACGCCAATCGGATTTTGTACAGCAAGAGTCACTATCAATAATCGAACTTACCCTGCGAGCTTTGTAATCCTGCAACAGTGCTCCAGGGATGTGATACTTGGGATGGACTTCCTAAGTCAACATGGCGCCGTGATCGACCTGAGGTCTGAATCAATAACCCTAACCTCAGAAAACGCACTGCCGCCCCACACGGCGCCAGCGACTCATGCTTTAAATCTGATAACCGTTCCGCCTTTCTCCAGCGTCATCATTTCCGTCGGCACCGAAGAACCCGCAGACTTCGAAGGCGTCATTGAGGGTGATCAGCACCTGCTCCTGAACCGCCAGATTTGCGTCGCAAGAGGCATCGCCGAGTTGCGTGATGGCAAAGCAAAGGTACTGCTGACAAACTTCAGCCACGAATATAGGCACCTTAACATTGGTACGACGGTCGCCTACATCGATAACTTCGTGGACATCAACAATGCTTTCGCCCTATCCGATGCTACCGAACCTCCTTCGACGAATCGAGGTCCCGGAATAGATTTCGACGGCCACCCGAGTCTCCCGAAGCACAAGCAAGACCAGCTCAAAAGTGTGCTCTTGCAATTCAAGGACTGCTTCTCGTCGTCGTCAAGAATTCGACAGACCCCAATCGCGAAACACCGCATCATAACAGAGGAAAATGCGAGACCACTCCGCCAGAGCCCGTACCGAGTTTCAACGCGAGAACGCGAGGCCGTAAAGCAACAAGTCGACGAAATGCTACGCGACGACATCATCCAGCCTTCCAAGAGTCCTTGGGCGTCACCCGTGGTGTTAGTGAAGAAGAAGGACGGAACCCTGCGTTTCTGCGTCGATTATCGCCGCCTGAACAAGATCACGAAGAAGGACGTGTATCCTCTCCCACGTATAGACGACGCCCTGGATCGACTCCACAGCGCGCAGTACTTTTCGTCGATGGACCTCAAGACCGGCTATTGGCAAATAGAGGTCGACGAGAGAGACCGAGAGAAGACTGCCATTATCACACCAGACGGCCTCTTCGAGTTCAAGGTCATGCCCTTTCGGTCTTTGCTCGGCACCTGCGACGTTCCAACGTGTTATGGACACTGTACTCGCCGGCTTCAAGTGGCAGACCTGCCTTGTGTACTTGGACGACGTCGTTGTATTTTCATCAAACTTCGACGAACATCTCCGGGGCCTTCAGGCTGTACTTCAAGCGATCAAGGCCTCCGGACTCACCCTGAAGCCAGAAAAGTGCCGCTTCGCATACGAGGAACTTCTGTTCTTGGGTCACGTTATCAGCAAGTTCTGGAGTTCGCCCCGACCCACGGAAAACAGCTGCCATCGCTGCCTTCCCGCCGCCCACCGACAAGAAAGCCGTACGCCGAATTTCTCGGCTTGTGCGCCTATTATCGACGCTTCGTCAAGGGGTTTTCGCGCATCGCCGAGCCACTAACTCCAGCTCACGAAAAACGACGTGGAATTCAAGTGGGGAGCGGCGCAAGTTGAAGCATTTCAAGAATTGAAACGACGCCTGCAGACGCCTCCAATACTTCCGCATTTCGACGAACACGCCGACACGGAAATCCACACCGACGCAAGCAGCATAGGACTCGGCGCCGTTCTTGTCCAGAGAACAGCTGGCGAGGAAAGGGTTATCAGTTATGCTAGCCGGTCGCTATCCAAGGCAGAAGCCAACTATTCCACAAGAGAAAAGGAGTGCCTTGCCATCATCTGGGCAACGTCAAAGTTTCGCCCCTACCTCTACGGCAGGCCCTTCAAAGTTGTGAGCGACCACCACGCCTTGTGTTGGCTAGCTAACCTGAAGGACCCTTCAGGTCGTCTCGCAAGATGGAGTCTGAGACTTCAAGAATTCGACGTTACCGTCGTTTACAAGTCCGGACGAAAACACTCTGACGCCGACTGCTTGTCTCGCGCCCCCGTTGACCCGCCGGCGCAGGATGACCAGGAGGACGACTTCTTCTTGGGAACCATAAGTGCCGATGATTTCGCCGAACGACAGCGAGCCGACCTGGAACTCAGAGGCCTCGTGGAGTACCTCGAAGGCAAGACCGCCATTGCTCCAAAGGCATTCAAGCGAGGACTCGCGTCGTTTTTCTTGCGAAACAGCGTTCTCATAAAGAAGAATTTCTCGCCACTTCGAGCAAACTACCTCCTCGTCGTGCCTTCAGCACTGCGACCAGAAATCCTGCAGGCTCTACACGACGACCCGACGGCTGGACACCTCGGACTTTCCCGCACGCTCGCCAGAGTACAAGGAAAAGTACTACTGGCCGCGCCTTGCCGCCGACGTCGCTCGCTACGTAAGGACGTGCCGAGACTGTCAGCGACGGAAGCCACCGCCCACAAGACCAGCAGGCTTCCTTCAGCCGATCCAGCCTCCTCGGCGACCGTTCCAGCAGATCGGGATGGACCTCCTGGGGCCGTTCCCAACGTCGACTTGCGGAAATAAATGGATCGTCGTAGCCACCGACTACCTCACCCGCTACGCCGAAACAAAAGCCCTGCCCAAAGGCAGTGCCGCCGAGGTAGCCAAGTTCTTCGTTGAGAACATCGTCCTTCGACACGGCGCCCCAGAGGTTCTCATCACCGACAGAGGTACGGCGTTTACGGCTGACCTAACCCAGGCGATCTTGGCATACAGCCACACAAGCCACCGCCGGATACCGCGTACCACCCACAGACCAACGGCCTGACCGAGCGTCTAAATAAGACCATCGCCGACATGCTGGCCATGTACGTCGACGTCGAACACAAGACATGGGACGCCATCCTTCCGTACGTGACCTTCGCATACAACACGGCCGTGCAAGAAACGACGCAGATGACGCCATACAAGTTGGTCTACGGACGGAGCCCGGCAACGACACTCGACGCCATGTTACCAAACGTGACGGACGAAGAAAAAATCGACGTGACCGCCTACATACAGCGCGCCGAAGAAGCACGACAGCTCGCCCGCCTGCGGATCAAGAATCAGCAGACGACTGACAGCCACCGCTACAATCTTCGACGACGCTTCGTGGAATACCAGCCCGGCGACCGCGTTTGGGTGTGGACGCCGATACACCGAAGTGGACTTAGTGAAAAACTTCTTCGGCGATACTTCGGGCCGTACAAGGTGCTTCGACGTCTCGGTGCTCTGGACTACGAGGTTGTCCCGGACGGCATAACGAACTCTCAACGGCGCCGTGCGCGACCCGAAGTCGTCCATGTCGTGCGCCTCAAGCCGTATTACGCGCGTTAGCAAACCTGAGGACTTCTCTTATTGCTTAATTATTGTACTTTCTTTCTTTATTGTTGTGATTTATTGTTGCATGCATTTTCCCCCGTGTTCTGTTTTAAGCATCGGGACGATGCCTTTTCAGAGGGGGGGCCATTGCCACGCGCTATTCTTATTTTCACTTTTGTTGTATTCGGTTTTCGCCCACAAAGACCGTCAGCAAAGCTCAACTCAAACCGCGCCTTATAGTTCTACAACCTTCGCGATTATTGTAGATCGTTTTGTTAAGATTGCGCGCAAGACGCGACCACTCGAGATTATTCCAGAGCGTGCGCGATGACCAGTGATAAGGCTAGAATGTTCGACGCGTGATGCATAAAAGCCGGCGCGCTCCAACGATGTTCAGATTATTGACGGCCGACGCTCTGTTCGCCGCTTTCAGTGCCAGTGTGCATTGCTGTAGCCTGACTTTCAGTTTCTTGGCCACGAGTTCGGCCTAATAAAGAGTTCCTTTCTTTTAACGCCGACTGTTGCCTTCGTCGACGTCACGACCACGTGACAATACGATGTCAACTCTGTCCTTTCGTTACCAGACTCCAGTACCAGCCCAGGCCATTTTGTATGACGGAGGTGTGTTTCATGATCCCACATATACTTGAAGTACATCACAGGACTACTTTTCAGCTCGACAGTGAATTCATTTGGTCGGTAAAGCCATCAGGTGCAGGAACGCAGTGTCCATAAATAGAGCCAATGTCTCACAACAGGTTCCCGTAACGTAAAATTTGTCTCGATGGCTGATGCAGTAGGAGGTTCGAGTGCAGAAAATATTCCACTTTCTTTTCCAAATCTGTAAACGTCTGCAATTTCTTGACTGCCGTTGACATAGCCATATTCTGTAATTGGGCAACCGCCTTAAATGGCCGCAAAGGTTGAGAGGAGTGCTCCCAACACGCTTCAGTACTTCCCGTATCCTTAACAGTAGAGTAAAAACTCTCGCAAAAGGCTGCCACTGACTGCTCCAAATTTTTTAGGACCTTAGCCTTGTCTTCCGTTGTGGTCGCGATATAGAACCGTTGCTATAGTCGAAACATATATGAGACACTAAAAAAGGTTTTACAATAAACTTCAACGTAGACATAGGCTAATTATAAGGTAAGAGATTACTGTTGCCGACGAAAATAACCTATCGAGAAGAGTGATCTCTACTGAAATGTGCCTCGATGTTGATGCTTCTCAAGGAAACCTGTAACACAAAGCCACACGTCGAGCACTATATGTCCAAACAAAATGATGAGGTGACCAGCGTCATCCATTTTTGATGAGCTGACCAGCGTCGTACATCTGGTAACCTCATCAAAAAAGTCGCCGCAGTTTCACCACTAGGGCGAAGCAATGAATGCGATAGCAAGAAATTAGTTTGTCACACGAAGAACGACAAGCAGCTCGATACATGAAACGTGCCGCCGCAGCACAAAGAAGGACGCTCGAAAAGGACGCATAGATATACACTGGACAAGCGTGAACTAACAACTGTCGCAGTTGTTACGTGTTTGTATTTGAGCAACGCGCTGCGAGTGTCCACAATGCAGGAGCCGACGCTGCTGTTGTTGTTGCGTCTGAATTGGCCCATAACCACTCAGGGGGATTGGCCAAGGATTGATTATATGATTTTATGGCTTTTCCATGCTGTTTCATACTTATTTTTCTTTTAAACTGCGGCACGTGGAATGACCCTTCTGCTTCTCCTGCCACGCGGTGGCGTCTGACGCCAAGTGTGCCCGGTGTTCTTTTTTTTTCCCTTCTACATCATGAGTGGTACAGAAGGGAGCCCCTTTTTCGTGCGCATCTCAAGGATAGTTTTCAATTTGAAAGAAACTGTAAAAGCGTTGCGTGATAGAAAACACACTCAAGCTGTTCCGAGATCTGCGTACCGCGAGCAGAAAATGGTGCACATGAATAGCTCGCCGTTATATCCCTGGCACGAGCATGACGTGTGGCTGCGTTGGCTAGCGCAGCAGTCTGCAGAGCGAAGGGTCGCTGGTTCGAATCCCCGGTTAGGTGGCTTGAAATTTTTTCTACTGAGTTATTTTTTCTTATGCCTTTTTATATATACACATACATATACATATCTGGGACATGACGGAGTCGACGGACGGCGACGGCGAAAATCAGCCGAGAGTGTCCATGTAATTTCTATCGCAATAAAATATTTAATAGACAAGTTAGAAGCGATACAGAACAGTGCTTGTCGCTTTATCTCGCGGAATTACAACAAGTCCAGCGTAACCCAGTTAAAGCTCGAACTTTCACACCATCTATTAACAATCCGTCGAGACATCGCACTTTTTTCTATCTTTCATAATATGCCCGCGCCGCAAGCCACTCGGTTATCACGTTCCTCTCACTTATCGCATAGCTTCCACATGACTTCAGCTACACACGCGTCTGCGGCACCACTGATGCTTTTAAGTACTCGTCACTCCGCGCGCCATACGCCTGTGGAACGATTCTTACGAGCACCATTCGCCCTACAGTGTATTCACGATAAATTTCGCGAGCACCTTATCAACCATTTCACTGATGATACTTAGCGGGTCCGTTTGCCCCCCATGATTCAGCATTCCTTTTAGATACGAAGCATCTTATGCTCGGGGCTTTGTCCGTCCCTCCCGCGTCCCCCCGTCCCGCGTCCGGCCACTTTCATGAAGTAGGGAAGCA